>CALSBZ010037415.1:64-14500 GCA_943591055.1 Gobionotothen gibberifrons | reverse complement strand
TACATGGTAAAACAATGTGTATGTAACAAACCTTGCTTTGTACTGAAAATCCTCTCTTCACTTCAGTGGGACCGTCCGACCATCACTGTCGTGTTGGGCGGGAGAGTAGTGGGAGGTGCTTGGTTTTGCGGGGTGTGCAATGCGCATGCGCATGCCCGAATGTCAACCCAATGTGTTGGGTATTCCAAAACAAACCAACACAATTTCATAGAAATTGCAACCCAACAGCTAATAACTCCATACCCAACAGAAATAACCTAGCGAATTGGGTTCTCAGAATATCCATTTCCATAAAAATAACCCAATTAAATTAACCAACAGGCTCAACCTACAGTAGTGGTTGGGTTGACAAAACAACCCAACATTTTTAGGTGTGTACCTATCGATTCTGTGTCTTCTCACGATCTAATTGATTGGTTGGAGTTTCAGTTACGATAAGTAATAAGGGTGTTATGAGTGAGTTTCTGTGCAGTAATGCTTTAGCATTTTTTTGCGCGTGGCTAATGTAGAGGCTCAGCGCTAGCTTTGTGGTTTAAAAAAAAAAAAAAAAGATCTGTTCGCTGAGTTTCTTCCCGTTACATGGATATAAAATATTCATAGTTTATTAAATATTAAGAAGCCCCCAGACGCTGTTTGCTGCAGATGATGCGTTTTTCCGCCCGGGGGGATGGGGTTCAACAGGTTAACCTTCAGCAGCGTTTTTATCGTTTTAATGCCATAGAACACAACTTTTGATCAGAAAAACAGCAAAGGTAAGACATATTTGCCGTTTTGGCTCCGTAAAGCTACGTGGTGTGTTGTCTGGGCTGCCTTCGCTGCCCTGAGTTTTGGTCACACAGTGACCTATACCTCTAGAACAGGGATGGCCAACCAATCAGAGGTAAAGAGCCAATCATTTTACAGTGTTACTGCAAAGAGCCACATCATACGCACAGGCACCCATGCTGGGTGTATGACCTCTCTCTCTCCTTCTCTCTTTTGCTCTCAGCCTTTCTGTGTGCCCCTCTCTATCTCTCACACATACAAAATGAAAATCTAAAAATAAATAATAATTGACACACACTAAAAGACACACCCTCCCATAGACACACACACCCTCTCACACACAGAAACACATACCTCAGCCAGATTTCCTATCCATGTCACAGTCCATGATATTGACAGAAATTGACTTAAACCTCTCCTACCATTATTAAGACCAGAGGCCAGTTATAGTCAACCATTAATATTGTGTCTCACACACAAACTCTCAGTTCAAAACATTTGAAAAAAGTTGTTATCTTACTATGCATGCATGTTGCTTCTTGAAACGTGCAGAGGATGTGGAAGGGGCTCAAATGCATGAAAGGGCACATTTGCGATCTTTGTTAATAATTGCCTGGACTTTTTTCTCCCTGTCTGTATCTCACACACAGATTCATGACAGTTATTTAAAAATAAAGTGTATATTTGTTAATTCTCCTCACATGACATCTCAACTTTTACCTACAGTAACCCTCTGACTGACAGAAGCTCTGCTGACAGATGCACTTTCTCTCTTGTTTATTTCTTTACCGCGAATCACCAAATTCGGGAGCCCTTCTCTGTCCGTAGCCAGCTTTCCGGGAGCAGGCCTTCTCACATACACATATACAACTGCAAATTGTTACCGTTTTGATTTGACAACATTATATTGAGTTATTACGGTTTTAACTGAGTTATATTTCTGCCGATCGGAAGCAGATCTCTCCCTTCACTGTCACATCGCGAGTGCAGTAAAGCCCGCCTCCAGCACTGCAGGATCTGCATTCTGATTAGCTAAAGCACTTCTTTGTTGAAAATTCTGTGTAACGATTGGGCTGGAACTTGTGTGTTGTTAACCCTTTGTGAACTGGGATACCTATGCGCAAAAAAAACAATTAAAATTCGATATGAACTGAGGAGCCGCATGAGACTGGGCAAAGAGCTGCATGCGGCTCGAGAGCTGCATGCGGCTCGAAAGCCGCAGGTTGGCCACTCCTGATCTAGAATCTGTGGAATCTCAGCTTTAATCTGATATCTTGTTTGTGCAGATCCGATAAGTGATAAAGTTACAAAGAGTTCTGTGCTCAGTGCGTTTTCTTTTTTCGCTCAGGGCTAATTCGTTTAGCTAAAAATTGTTAATATTGTCTGATAGCTGAGTTTCCTCCCGGGGGCAAAACGCAACATCGTGCAAGAAACAGCGTCTGAGGGCTTCTTAACATTTATCAAACTATGAATGTGTCATACCCACTTAACGGGAAGAAACTCAGCTATCAGACAATATTAACCATTTCTACCCCTTTTAGAAGTGAAGTTATAGTCATTTGTTCTGGGAATGTCATTTTTGAGCCTGAGGCCTGAAAAACAGGCTCGGGGCTTAACTGGTTGACTGGTTAAATGTACTTTCCGATAATCTTATGTGATTGACTGAACACTTTTTACTGTGGTCTTTCGAGACAAAGCATTGCATGCATTCATACAGTGTATGTATATAACATATTTACACCCTTGAAAAATGTTATGTTTTTCTTCTGGTGGGGATGTAAAGAACCTTATTATGTGACTCGTAAAATCTACATCATCCTCAAACTAGTTGAAGTGGCTTTCTTGATGTTTAGAGAAAAATTACCCTTTAAAGAATTATGTTCGAACTTGGATAGTGAAGTCATAAATGCTAAAAAAAAAAATGCTGCTTCAGTAGGTTTTTAGTTCATAGTCCCAGGTAAAGCTCTGTAAGGTTGCATGGGAATCATGAGTCAAAAGCCTTGATCACATCCTGACCCCTACCCAGCCTTCACCCTTTTTTACTATGAGCATTGGGTTCATTTCTGGACTTTATTTAGCTGTAGAATCTGATTTCACCTTACCATTTGCATATGGGTTGACAGTCTTCTTATTTGTCATTACTCGGGCTGTTGCATTGTTGACCTACGGTAGATACAAAAAAAGGTCCATGAGTTATGATACTTATGAGTTACCAGTAAGTGCTACAATAAATCTGCATGCATAGATAGGCCTAATGTTGTAAACAAAGAATGTAATTTGTATGTTTTCAGAATTGCATTCAGAAACACTTGATAACACATTCAAAACAAATCAGTTTTCTATCTCATGTGCATAAGTTTTATTGTTCTGACATATTACCGGCATGCTCTCCCCAAATGTAGTGACATTTCAATAACTTACAGACAAAAGTAAAGAAACAATAGATGCACTTGGCAAAATGACGTTTTTTAAACGGAAAGATTCATGCGTTGGGGGTGGGGGAGAAGGAGAAAAAAACGGACAAAGAAAATGTCATTGGGGGAGGGGAGAAGGCAATATGTTGGGAGCTTTATGCAACATCCAGTCAACCTCAAGAGGTGAGAAGAACTGTTGTGACCAAAGCAACATGGAGCATTCACACTCAGACAACAGTCTCTTTAAATGATTGCAAGAATCAATATTAAGATCAAAACAACCAAAGAAATAGATGTACTCAAATAAATAAGTGAATCAACCAATCAAATCATTCCAAAATTCAAACAACAGCTAACGGGGTAAAATAAAATGAGGGTGCATTGCCTTCCAAAGTAAAAGAAAAGTAAATGAATAAATGGGTTTCCAACAATCTCAGATAGATGTGCAAACAAAGTCAAATCTCAGTCAGTATTGCTCACACACGCAGCTTCAGGAGAACACTTAGTGAATGGGCACGCACGCCGACACGCAAGAAAATATGTACGTCAATATACAGCATCAACTCAACCACAATTAAAAAATAAATGTCACGTGAGTTTCAGCGTTGCAAACGTTCCAAAGAGAGAGGAAGAGAGAGGAAATGCTGGCAGAACGGCTCGTTGGCCCACACTTACCATTCCCAAACCTCTTGGCCCCGCACACTTGTTTGTGTACTGTTACCGATGTAACTGTGTTGGATGGGGCCCTAAACAAGCTACCGTTAGAAGGATGGTGGGGGAGGAGGGGATGAGAAAGGAATAAGCAGCATCTTACTCATGTGGCCAAGAAAACTTTGCAATCATTCCACTGCACAAACGTCTCTTTCACCTCTCTCTGTACAAGCTGTCAGCCTGTCTCTTAAAGCATAACTCTGACCATTTAGCTTTGTGTGATCCTGTTGTGTAAGCGGGTCTGTATTCATCTCCGAATATTATTCAGACCTACTAATTGACCAATCAGAAGCTATTGAGTCTATGCAAGTTTCTACCTGGATCAGCAAGGTCTTACCTCTACTAACTTCTGGGGAACCAGGTTAAATCAAGTTCTGCTTTAAGATATGATTGAACACTCACGCCTAGGTAGGGCCACACCTCATTATAGATACCAGATCCTACGGGATTGCTTTAACAGATTTACAACATTGTCTGCCTTAAAACAGCAGTTGATTGAACCTGGTTTTCCAGAAGTTAGTACAAGTAAGACCCTGCTGATCCAGTTATACTCAATAGCTTCTGATAGATCAATTAGTAGGTCTGATTAATAGTCAGAGATGAATACAGGTCCACCAAGGCAACAATCCTTGTATTGATTGATTAGTCAAACACTGATTGATTCACTTAAGAGATACTCCAGAAAAAGATGACATACTGGCTCAGTTCTCAAATGTAGTCCTATAGAACCAGCTACATTTCTGAAGGCAATCAGATTGTAGGGTTAGGTGAACTTCTTTGATCTGTTAATATTGTAATACTTATTTATCTTTTGAAGTTTTGATGATACCTCACGCATTGCTTCAGCACATCATTGTCACAGACTTTATTTGCAAAAAAAATGAGAGTTAAATCCTGTAGCTGTCAGATCATGTCAATTCAATAGGAAATGTCATTTAAGATGAAGGATAACATTTGTTTAGAGCATTTCAGAGATCTGAGCAGTTGGAATTGTGTTCAGAGCTTCAACAAAAAGATGCAGGCCTAGAAAAACTGTTGAACCTGGTTCACATTTTTCATGACTTTGTTGGAACATTTTCTGGCAAGATGCTGCGGTCGCCATCAAATACAAGCAAGTGCACATTGCTGATAGATCATGTCTGTAGTTTAGGGAGTAAATGGGCCTGTTCCAATCGAGGGACAGTGGCTCCTGCAGTCAACATGGAGAAGTGTCCTTAGGCAAATTGCTCCCATAGACATGTCTACTGTATTGAAATCAATGTAAGTTGCTTTGGATAAAAGCGTCAGTACTGAGTAAGAAGTGCTGAGGTTGGATGGCAATGGGATTTCCTGTGTTAGGAGATTATCTTGTGCCATTACATGTTCCAACAGTTTAAATGACTGCAGCCTCTAATGGTAGAAGGGGTTTAGGCCTATAGCATTAGGGTTTAGGCCTAACTACAAGGTTAGAAGCATACAAAAACAAGCATTAGGGTGTAGGGTATACCAGAGGCTGATGGTTTGATGATTAATTCAGCTTGAGATACCTGCTTCCCAGTAAGGAAGGTGCTGTAGAAACTTTGAATGCTATTTGTTAGCTTAATATGTTTGGCTGTAGGGTTAATATGTTTGGCTGTAGGGTTAGGGTCAAGTATGTCGGGTTTTCAAGTGAAGATCAAATGATCGATACACTGTAACAGGTCTGCATGGTGAAAAGGAAGCTGAGAGCTCTTTATTTACACCTCAATCTACATTCCAAACCTCATGGTCATATACAGCCATATAGATGAAGATATTGTATCAATAGGTACTAGGGGTGAGACTGATCCAATCTGGGTTCCTAATCTCACAAAATATAATCATTGCATAATGGGTAACGTTTTGAACGACCAATATAAATACAGTATGTAATAATGGTGGAGAATGTTCTTTGGTTGTGTTGCTACAGCTGAAAAGAAGGTTTTGGAATTGTTTCTATATATAGATCTGCAAATGCAGGTATGGGATAGGAACCCAAAAATAGTGGAATGATGCATCTTCTTTAGGTACAGTTGCAGATATTGCCTTGTATAAAGGATTAGATATGGAAGATCGCAACTGCACTGTGATAAATGGACAGAGTTATGATTGAAGGCTGGTGGTGTCTGCTCTTATTCTTCTTAAGGTACAAAAGACATTGAAATAGCCATTCAGTATTTAGCTGTAAACCTTGCATGTCACTCAAATTCTTAAGTACTTCCTCTGTCCGTGGATAAGCAAAATTGGATTTCTGCGGGAAAGCTTCTTTCATTAATAAACATAGAAAATATTGGCCAAAATACGTTTTTAATTCCTGGTCGTGTCGATTTTCACACTTAAACCTTTGGTAAAGCCAATTGCCTCAGCTGTACAAAAACAAGGAAAACAGCAGAAGGGGAAAAAAATGGAAAGAAACTAATAATAAAACAAGCAAGGTCTTAATCATACCATCATGTTGTTCTATAATATGTGGATATTATTTGTGTTTGGTTAATGAAAATGCACAAGGAAAGGGAGGTGATACGGCTTGGATGGCTTGAAGTGGGATGTGGCAATAGTCAGTCAAACGCTCACACACAAATACACAAACACAGACAAACACACACACACACACACACACACACACACACACACACACACACACACACACACACACACACACACAGGGAAAAGGGGGATAGGGAGAAGGAAGAAGTATTTGAGAACATGCACCTCTATTTTACGGCCTTCTACCACGGTTCCGTGTAATTTCTCTCTGGCCCTGTCGGCGTCCACGCTATGCTCGAACGTTACGAACCCAAAACCCTGCATGCAGGACGGAGAGAGGCAAGAACAACATGCACATTATATTTCACATGTGATACTGGTCATTACAGTGAACAACCACCTGATTCAATAAATAAGCACAGTAGATCACACAAGTATATCTTCAGAATGCTATATTAATCAATATACAATATTATTATAAGTCTGGACAAAAATGCAAATCATTGATAAGAGGAGACAGACCCTTTAAAAAGCCCTGCCCCTTAGATTCTTTAATACATAGTCGTACAGTGATGAGATACATGTTTAGGCTGACCAGGAAGTTAGCATCCCAAGGCAAGACCCTGGACAAAAAGCAATGGAATTTTTGGATTTTGGAATATTGCAGAAAATAACATCTCTGAGAAACACACGTTAATCATACTTTTTTTAAAGCATTAATGCAATCGCCAGAATTAAAGTCATAATTAAGGCTATAGACAGTCTACGACCTTATCACCACCGCTAAGCTAAAGGGGGCTAATGTTTGGTGTGACAACATTTAGTATTATCATTTTGTCACTTGTTAGCAACCACTGCTTTTATGAAACATAGAAGCTTGGTTCATTCACACATGGTGTATTTAATGACATCATTTATGAATATCTCTAAAGCGTGTTTTAACCACAGATATTATTTCAGACATCTGACCAAATGAAAATGAAAGTGTTAAAATGCTGACTCACTTATGGGTTTCAGGACTAAGTCCTGCACCAATCTATACCTGTAGACAACATGGTTGCATGCGATTTCTGGTTGTACGGGTGCAACATCTGTATTGCCATTCTTAGTCAGAGAACATTGATTTTGCTGACCGTAATTTAACTTTGAGTAGTTGGCTGGATCCTTTTAAAGTGGTAACCTTTCTAATGGGTCTTCAATTTGCATCCAAGTGCTACAAACATGATAGCATGCTAAAAGACTGAGGCTAAACCTGCGTGTTCTAGGCAACATATCAAGTTTGGTTGTTGTTTTTGTGGTCTATGTTTGCAGACGCAGCAGCTCCTATAGTACGCTCAAACTCTGTAAGTGTATACTGTGTATGCAGTGGATGTTCAAGTCTGGAATGGGGTTCTACTAATGCTAACATTGCATTGCATACTGCAGCTAGTATAACACCCAAGGCAAACCATTCCTTACAGGTGATTAGAAGATACAACCCTCCCAACTTTGATATTTATTATCGCTCTCACTAGAGCCCCATACACTGCTTTGTCATATTCAGAAATGCAAAGCTTGACAGCCTGTCGTTTTTGTTGCAATGGTTGACCATGGCTGTTGGGAGCTAAAACCTTGTGAACTGCCATTTTAATTCATATAGAACATAAGTCAGTAAAAATGTATAAGCGAACAATGAATAATTGAATACTGTCTGTAAGACATTTTATTCACAATGGTTAGTGATTGGAACTGAAGCCTCACACTCTGTTTCCCCTTTCATTACCTGCACTGTCCCGTCTCAAGGGGTTAATAACATGCATTAATAATACATGTCTACTTTCATAGCAGAGGTCTATGATTATTGCATAATGTAGATACATATAAATCAGACACTGCAATATTCCCATGTTGGCAATGCAGTTGGGAAAAAAGATTTGTCTAAAGAAGTACAAGAGAGTAAATCAAATGCGCCAAAATAATGGCATGGCATCAGCAAAGATAATACAAAAGATGACACTAATAATCAAACGTATAGCACACAAGATAAGAACAGAAAAACATATATAATATTCTGAAAGGAAGTGATTTTAATCTTTGATAGACATAAGTCTATGAAAGAAGGAATTTCTTCTAAGGAGGAGATTTCAATAAAACACTATTAAACACTATTAGCTTTTGGGTTTCAAAAGTGAACAATACAGTGAGGTTTTTTATAGATAATTACAAAGAACATTTGAGCTAACACAAAGAATCAGAGCCAACAGTATTACTTCGCTGTGCCAATTTTTCTGGAACACAACAAAATAATTGTTAGACATGCTAACACAAAAAGCACCATGTACCTTAGAACCTCGCTCGTTGAAGATGATTTCCACATCTAAGATTTTGCCAAATTGCTGTGAAGAGAAACAAAAGAGAAAACTCTCAGTGATTGATTTATATTGTTGTGATTGGTCCAACATAACATTTAAACTCAACCATTTTTAATTCCTGTTTTTTGTTTAACTCCAAATGTAAAACATCAACATGAACATTTAATTAATTTGATTCAGTACTCACGCCGAACATTTGCCTGAGGTCTGGGTCTCTGAACCTGAAGGGGATGTTGGACACGTGCAGTCTCTTGGGCTGGGCCTTGCTGTCGGTGCTTTCAGGGACCATCTGTGATGAAGGCTGACTGTCTGTCTGAGCGGCTTCATCTGTCTGCTGGGAACACAGAACAAAGGACGCTGAAGGAAAGGAAACATGTACGATGGCACTTCCAGTATCTTTGTAGTTTATCCGACAAGAAAATAGCATGTATATTTTATAATAATCTAACATTGAACTTCAGTTATTTGTTCACAGGTAGGAGCTGACTTTGTGTTTCAGCAAATGTTTCAGTCCTAATTCCATTTTTCTTTGTTACCTTGTGTCAGTGGGAATGTGTCCCATTGAGCAGATTGAAAGCTGCTTCCCTTATTCACATTTTTTAAAATGTATTTCATATTATTATTTTCACTGACAATAAGTGTTTATGTCAGTAGGGCCTTCGACTGTGAGCTGTAGGGTCACCGGTTCAAGTCCCCGACTAAGTAAGGCTATGATAAAAATAGCCTTACTGTTGCATGTAACTCTATATTAGATTATATTGGTTTTCATCAGAGTGTAAATAAACCAACCCACTGCTATAATCACACTCTTGACCTTGTTCGGACTTATGGTATTGAAATTGAGCAACTATTAGTCGAACCGCATAACCCTGCTTTATCCGACCATTTCTTAGTAACTTTTGAAGTACTGTTACTAGACTACAAAGCATTAGTCAAAAGCTCCTGCAGCAGAAACCTATCTGTTAATGCTATAGCCAAATTTAAGGAAGAGATTCCACCAATACTTAACTCGATAGCATGTCTGCATGTAGGGGAGGAAACTTATACAAAATGTACACCACCCCAAATGAATCATGTTGTTGATAGTGCAATAGATGCGCTGCGAATAAAATTAGACTCTGTTGCTCCTTTGAAAAAGAAGAAAATAAAACAACATAGATTAGCTCCATGGCATAATGTCGAAACCCGCAAAATAAAGCAAAAGTCGAGACAGCTTGAAAGGATATGGCGTTCCACTAAACTTGAAGAATCTCGTTTAATTTGGCATATTACTCTAAATGAATATAAGAAAGCACTGCGTAAAGCGAGAGCAGCGTATTACTCTTCATTAATAGATGAGAATAAGAATAATGCAAGATTTCTTTTCAGCACTGTAGCCAGGCTGACAGAGAGCCATAGCTCAATTGAGCCTTCTATTCGCATTGCACTCACTAGTAATGATTTGATGTGCTTTTTTAACGATAAAATTGTTACTCTTAGAAACAAAATTAATGACCTCTTGCCTTTGACCAGTATAGTGTTATCAACAGCTCCCGGAAATGTAAGTTCTAATATTACACTAGATAGTAAACTAGAATGCTTTTCAGCCATAAACCTTGAACAATTAAATTCAATGATTCTTTCTTCTAAACCATCAACGTGTATCTTAGACCCAATTCCAACTAAGCTGTTGAAGGAAGTTTTTCCATTAATTGGCACTTCTTTATTAAATATTATGAATAAGTCTCTATTATCAGGCTATGTTCCACAATCATTCAAAGTAGCAATGATAAAACCGCTTCTTAAAAAGCACAACCTCGATCCAGAGATATTAGCCAACTATAGACCTATTTCTAATCTTCCGTTCTTCTCAAAAATTCTTGAGAAAGCAGTCGCAAAACAGTTGTGTGATTACTTAAAAAACTATGATTTATTTGAAGTTTTTCAGTCTGGCTTTAGAACACATCATAGCACAGAGACAGCTCTGGTTAAAGTCACAAATGACATTCTAATAGCCTCAGACAAAGGACTTGTCTCTATTCTTGTCTTGCTCGATCTCAGTGCTGCATTTGATACTATCGACCATGACATCCTATTGCAAAGACTAGAGCACTTAGTTGGCATACTAAGGGAACTGCTTTAGGCTGGTTTAGGTCCTATCTATCTGAACGCTCTCAGTTTGTACGTGTCAACGATGAATCTTCGACGCAAACCAAAGTTAGCCATGGAGTGCCACAGGGCTCAGTGCTCGGACCTATTTTGTTCACATTGTATATGCTTCCGTTAGGCAATATTATAAGGAATCATTCTGTACATTTTCATTGTTATGCGGATGATACTCAACTTTATTTATCAATCAAGCCTGATGAAATGAATCATCTAAATAAAATTCAAGACTGCCTTAAGGACTTAAAAACGTGGATGACCTTAAACTTTTTGATGTTAAACACGACCAAAACTGAAGTTATTGTACTCGGCCCGAAGAATCTACGAGACAAATTAACTAAAGATATACTAACTATGGATGGCATTAATTTGGCCTCCAGTGAGACTGTAAGGAATCTTGGTGTTATATTTGATCAGGATTTATCCTTTAATGCCCACATAAAATCAATTTCAAGGACCGCCTACTTCCATCTACGTAACATTGCAAAAATCAGGCATATCTTGCCTCAAAACGATGCAGAGAAACTAGTCCATGCATTTGTTACTTCTAGGCTGGATTATTGTAACTCCTTATTATCAGGGTGTACCAAGAAGTCAGTTAAGTCGCTTCAGCTGATTCAAAATGCTGCAGCTCGTGTACTAACTAGAGTTAGGAGAAGGGACCACATTACTCCTGTTCTGGCTGCCTTACACTGGCTCCCTATAGAACACAGGATAGCATTTAAAATTCTTCTTCTCGCCTACAAAGCCCTTAATGGGCAGGCGCCATCTTACCTTAAAGAACTCATTATACCCTACTGTCCTACAGATGAAGCACTTAATTTCGGACAGTTTGAAACGCAAGGGCAGTGATTGGTAAGTGGTCTGCCCTCGCTCAAGGGAAAGCCTCCAGCTTGACTTGAGACCGCCCCCGTTATAAATAAATGTAATTATAATGAAGCCAGCTGCAATGGATCATTGAAAACCTGAAATTGAAAATCTGGCAACGCCCTCTTGGAAAATAGTGGGAGGGCTTGACCTTCCTCGAAACTGGGCGTAGGCAGATCGTAGGCAGGAACAGGTAAGCTGGAGTCCGAAATTAAGTGCTTCATCTGTACTAGGGCATTGCGTTCCAAGAACGCAGGGTTGTTGGTTGTTCCTAGAGTCTCTAAAAGTACAATGGGAGCCAGAGCCTTTTCTTATCAAGCTCCACATTTGTGGAATCAGCTTCCAGTTTGTGTTCGGGCGGCAGACAGCCTATCCGTTTTTAAGAGCGCGCTTAAGACCTTCCTTTTTGATAAAGCTTATAGTTAGGGCTGATTAGATTCAGCCCCTAGTTTTGCTGATATAGGCTTAGTTTGTCGGGGGACATCTTACTTCTTCCTTCTCTCTGTCTGTACCTGTGTACTCTCATGTTCCGATTAACCCAGCTTCCCCAAATTTCTTTCTTTTTGGTGTCTATATACGCCGGGATCCGGAGTCATGGATGATCCTGTTGCTGCAGTCCTGTGTCCTGGGTCGCGAGCCCGGATCTTGAGTCGTAGCTGTTGCTGTGGTCCTGGATCATAAGTCCGAGATGGATGTCCTCGTGGATTCATCTTCCTATTATACACACATGCATTTCCAAACATTTGGACTACCTATGTTGCAAATGTATTATCTTTTTTTACACACGGCATCTATTGCACGTCTGTCCGTCCTGGGAGAGGGATCCCTCCTCTGTTGCTCTCCCTGAGGTTTCTCCCATTTTTCCCCTTTAAACTGTGGGTTTTCTCTGGAAGTTTTTCCTTGTACGATGTGAGGGTCTAAGGACAGAGGGTGTCGTATTGTCATACTGATATTCTGTACAAACTGTGAAGACCACTGAGACAAATGTAACATTTGTGATATTGGGCTATATAAATAAACATTGATTGATTGATTGAGTTGTGGATCGGACGAGGACGGTGTGTCGGCGTTGTTCGACAGCGGTGCGGTATGCTAATGGTAACACGTCAAACATGCTCAATCACATCTGAGTCAGTCTCAGTCCCCAGCAAGAGGGTTTTCTCGACGGCAGGTGACATAGTTACCGCCAACAGATCTGGCCTCACTACTGACAACGTAGACAAACTCGTCTTTTTGAAGAAAAACTTGAAAATAGAGTAAAGCTTGAGTACCTTTAGTTAGGCATAATGGCCTCACACACTGACAAGTTAATTACACATGTTAGACATTGCTCCTAAAGGTACAGATTTTATTTAGTTTTATATTTATCATTGTATTTATTTTATATTTTGACATCAGGAGATTTTATACAGTTCTGTATTGCCTTTTATTGATTGTGATTGAAACACTTTCTTATTATTTAATTTAATATTTTCAAGACATTATTTTTTGTTGTACAGCTTATTTAACCTTTTTGTTTGACATCAGCCATTATAAATAATATGGCCATCTGAGTTTGTGTTACTGTTTGTGGTTTGTTTTTAACTGTGTAATACAATTAATGATTCCAAATGTTAGAGTTCCTTATTTTCATACCAAAACTTGCACTACTGTTAAAAATAAATAACAGCAAAAAAAAATTATGCATTTGGGACTTTTTTTTGCTTTTCCTTGTTGTACCGAAACCGTACCGAACCGTGACCCCCAAACCGAGGTATGAACCGAACCGTGACTTCTGTGAACCGTTACACCCCTAGTGGACTAGGCTTAAACACTCCGCTAAAGAACACAAATGTTTCAGAGCACCACTCTTTCATTCATACTGACTGCCACAGAAAACCATGTATTAGCCTAATCTGAAATTCAGAGTTACGTGCTTACGTACGTAACTCTGATTGCAGGTTGCAATTTGAAACAAGGGGGAGGTTTGAAAGCACATGCTATTTTCACACATTTATAAAACACATTTCTCTTTAATATCAGATTGGTTCTCATATTAAACACTTCAGCACAAACACATTATGAAACCTCATGGATCCTTAGAGCCCATAAATTATGAAGGAGTTATATTTGGTGCATGAGACGAAAATAATCTGAAGTTAGTTAAATATGCAAACACACAAAAACAAAACATCCTCAGTGTCAGCAGCAGTCTGTTTGTCCTTTAGCTCTCAGTGTGAGGGAGATCAATGGCTGATACACACATGAGAGGACTCCAGTCTCCTGGTAAATTCAAGCGTGTGTGTGTGTTACAAAATGTGTCTGTGTGTGTTGCTGGCTTCGGAACAAACTAGTCTTGTTCATTGATTAACATACAATATTAAATTGGTTATAAAGTAATCCTATACAAAACACCCAAAACTGGCCTAAACATTTTAGAAGCGACACCTGACAGTCAAAACACCTAAACTGTGGTATAACTGGAGGGGGGGGGGGTGTCTAATGATTGTCTTTCTATGGTTGGTTAGTCTGAATAATGATTCTGGTGAAGATGGAGTCTGCTGCTTTAGCAATGTGTAAAATACCTAAAGACAATAGTTTCCAAATCTCCTGTCTTTTTTTTCATTTAGCTCACAAACAATCCCAGGCTTCAGGCCAGCTAAAAATACTGTCTGTGTGTGTGTGTGTGTGTGTGTGTGTGTGTGTGTGTGTGTGTGTGT
>CALSBZ010037411.1:0-19568 GCA_943591055.1 Gobionotothen gibberifrons | reverse complement strand
ATCAACATGTGTCCCCTCTTCTTCATGTCTCTTCTACATCAACATGTCTCTTACTGACAAAAAAAGCAATCTTTTGGAGAGAAGGCAGCCATCTTTAATGCTGAAATATCCAACACTATAACTCACACCAACCCACTATAGATTGATGAAAAGCACTGCAGGCTATAGGAATTTTGTATTTCTCATTTCTCATGTGAACTTCAGCTTTAGTTTTGTCTTTTTATGCTGCTGCAACAGAAAAATGTCCCAACTTGGGATCAATAAAGTGCTTCTTATCTGATCTGATCTTATCTTTAGCACACTGACCCAGTCTCTTTTCCTTCCCAGTGTCTTCTCACCCAGAGGAACCACATTAGGCCGACAACCAAACGGTGATGCTGGCCATGCAGCACTACAACTCCTCCTGTGTTTACACCCCCTTCCCCCTTTCCAACCAGACCCCCACGGTGCAGGAGACAGAGATGGAGGCCGTATCGAGCAACGCCACCGGATCAGCTAACAACCCCACAGCCGCCGGCCTCAGCATGACTCTGGGCATCCTCTTCAACGTGGTGGCCCTCATCATCCTCGCCAAGGCTTACAGTCGCTACCGGCGGCGGTCGAAGGCCACTTTTCTACTCTTAGCGAGCTCGTTGATAGCGACAGATTTAGCAGGACATGTGATCCCTGGAGCTCTGGTGCTGAGGAGGTACTCGGTGCACACTCAGGGGTCCACAGATGATTCCGTTTCCACATTTCGAGGTGACCCGGAGAACCCAGATGCGTCGTGTTTGTTTCTCGGTGGTTGCATGGTGTTCTTTGGACTCTGCCCCCTTTTTCTGGGGTGTGCTATGGCTGCCGAGCGATGCCTTGGCGTCACCAAGCCTTTGCTTCACGCTCGTTTAGTCACAACAGCTCGGACTAAAATGGCACTCGCCTTGATTTGGCTGCTAGCTTTATGTGTGGCCCTCCTACCTTACTTCAGCCTTGGGGCCTACACTTACCAGTACCCGTGGACGTGGTGCTTTATCAGGGTGGTGGAAGGCACTAGAGACACGGATCTGGTCTTCGTGATGGTGTTTTCTGGACTGGCGTTGAGCTCTTTGGCCTCGGCCTTTGTGTGCAACACCATCAGTGGGATCACGCTGGTGAGGGCTCGGCTAAAAAAGAAAAAGCCCTGCTCCCAGCGCAGCTCCGCAGGGTCTCAGGACACGGAGATGGTGGTGCAGCTGGTGGGCATCATGGTCACCTCCTGCATCTGCTGGAGCCCTCTGCTGGTGAGTGACTGCTAAAACAACTTCATTCAATCTTAAAAAGCATATTTGGAGATGACTAAATGTCAACATGTGTGTGATATTTCAAATCATACGTCGTTGTTGCATAGAGCAGGCAACATTGTATTTTTATATTTAGGAAAGCCTTTCTTAATGATTGGTCAAGTATAAACAAACGTTCTATGAATATTATGTGTTGAGATAGATACAGATGTTCATTTTAATTCATATTTCCCCAAATAGTTTTACCTGCATGAATACATTAACAATCAGGTTACATTTTTGACATTGCATTTTCATTTTTAACAAACATTTGAACATTGTCCAATGTACGGCAAACTTTTAAAATTGAAAGTCTTCATTTTTTCATAAAAACACCCATACAAAGAATTGGATTATTGCATATTCACTTTTTTTTGTATCAATGTTTACTCAAAAAACATATACATATTTGTTTAGTTTTAATGGTTGTATGGAATTACATTTACATTTTTGGGTATACATTATCATTTAAATAAAGTCTACTATGGGCTTCCATACATTTCAAACAAATTCACCAAAAAGTTATCTGGGTTTGTGAATAAAGATTGAGATAAAAGAGGTTAAAGCATTTGCTGTAATCATGTTTAAACAGACTTAATACCTAAGTATTTGTTTAAAAGATGGTGCAAGATGGGGCCTTAACTTCTTTAATTGTTTCTTTCAAGGTTTTTGCACTGATGTCAGCCACCAAGTCGTACAGTGGCATGTTGGACAGTGATAGAGACACTTTTAGGGGGCTGATGGTGACCGGGGTCAGGATGGCGACCTGTAACCAGATCCTGGACCCGTGGGTTTACATCCTGCTGCGACGCGCCGTCCTCAGGAAAATCTACCGAATCACAAAAAGACGGGCCAGTTTCAAGGGGAGCACTTTCCGCTCTGCTCGCTGGGACATCAGCTCCTTCCAGACCTCAGAGAAAAGCAGCGTTAATAACATTTAAATGGACTTCTTCACCTCATGTAGCCCAGCACCTGTTTGAATGCAAATGTGTTAGTTCTTCTTGTTTAACACTAGCAGTTTTGTAAAAAATCTATTTGGGAACATTTACAGCTATAGAGCGGCAATGTAATGGTTTATAGTACCACGACTATCAACTGGCAGGATTACAAATCTCCAGAAATCTATGAGGACATTTTTAATAACTCTGTAGGGTTTTCTTGGTGTAAATGGCTCCAATGAGGAACTAAGGAAAACCGAAGCACACCAGCCTGTCAGACTCCATAAAAAAGCAAATGTTGACATTGTTTTTGTAATAACTCTCAACACCAGAAGGGTAGACGAACGTCCAAAGTCACATGTCACATGTCAAACTAGTCCAAATTCTCAAAAATAATGACCCAGTGATGATTGGGTCATTATTATGATTGAAGATTATAAATTATGTAGTATCTAAAAAATAATTAACATGTCAGTTTGCTAGTTAGCTAGCTAGTGAACATTAGTAATCTCTTTAGCATGCTTACTAGCAAACGTTAGCTAAGTTCCTAACAAGCTAGCTAGTGAATGTTAGCTATATATCTAACTAGCTATCTATCGGCAATTTGGCAATTCATAATGTAAATTATAATTTCGTATTTAATACTCTATGGTTAACTTAGTGTGTGGACCTGCGTCTACCCCTTATGGCAGTAAGAGAAACTATATAAAAAAAAAACATCCGCGCAAATACTGTAATATGCGTTATTTGGATAAACTAATCACATGTTGGGAATCTAAATGGTTATATTCTTGCCTGGAAAAGTATTAATTTGAGTAACAGTTTATTTAAAAAAGCCTTAAGAATGTGTCTTTTGCAAGTTAAGGTTGTTAAAGATGGCTACGCTAAGCTAAATAATCGCACTTCTGCCCTAAAACTTAAGTTTAAACACAAAATAAGCCGATGTGGAAGCTCCCTAGCTTGGACAAAGCGGGATGTGTCATCTACTTTTTATTGGATGATCTGTTTCTGATGGTCCGTATACTAGACATGTTTGCATGGCAGTCTGTCCTATACACGAGCATATGTAAATAAAAAGAGATTATGTTGGTTGGAGTAAAATATGCTAACTTGTTGCTAAAGTGAAGACTTTATCTAGTCATAAAGCAAACATCTCAACTCAAAGGGTTTGTTCGTTTAGTTCTCTGACATAATGTAAATGACTTTTATAAATGCTCACATAAGAGAGCCAAAGAAAAGGCTGTGCATTTACCTCAGCTTGAAGATGTGAAAAAACACCATGTATGTGTCTAATTTTATGCTGTGACATGAATGTGAATGTGTGACTGTTATTTGTATGTTTGTAAATGTGTCGACAGTATTTCCCCCAAGTTTCTGGGGACTGAAGTGAAGCTATTTGTTGCAAAAGCTAATTAAATGTGATGTTGTTATCAAAAAGGGAATGTTAAATTGAATAATAAATTGTTATCTGCTAATGTTTCATTTTCAACTGGTCTATAATTGATGACATAGCTTCAACTATCTTCTGATTGAATAATAAAGCATGGCGCTCATTCTGTGGGAGTCCCTTTCTGCCAATATATGATGGAAAATAAGATACTGTAAGTCATAATAATAAGAAACATTCGAAAAATGACTTATTAATGCAAACGATGATTTAATTTATTGTTATTATGTAAAAATAAGTTAAAGACTTAACAGTATCTTTGTTTCATCACAAGGCTATGTTTCTTTTATTTTACTGGCAGACAAAGGCTTCCATATTTCTCTAATGTCTAGTCTTAATAACACATTACAATACAATAAAAGTAACCCAATAAAATACATAAATACATTAAAAAAAAGGCTACTATTGTGTAATGATTGCAAGTTTTAATTGTTTTAAGCCCAGCTGTATAATACGCGTATTCATTGTGAGTCTTATTTCAAGTGTCTAGTGCAGATTTGTGTTCCAGATTTTACGTTCCGGATTAGAATCAAATTAGATTTTTTTTATCACTTTCAAGACCAAGAACACAAAACTAACCGTGTTTTTCAGAGAACCACAAGCTAACTATGACATTCAGAATGCGTACCAATATTTTTGGGGGCTAAACAAATTGGAGAATTAAGAAAAATAATGCTCGACAGGTGTAGGAAATAAGATTGTACTTTTATGTTTTACTTTGGTTACATTTGTCAGGCCCAAAATAACATTGAATGAATTAGCCCGGTGTTGGATGGACGACCATTACTATACTTGTCTACCTTCATTTAGCCTGATTGGTTAACATCGCAGTCAGATGGAATATCTGACCAATGAGCGTTGTGCCTTTTGAGATCGTGGGCGTGTCCATTTCATACTCCTGCTGCCGAGACCGGAGCAGCCGTCTATTAGCAGCAACGACACCACGGTAAGTGAGAAAAAAACACAATTTGTAGCCCTTATTATGAATGGAATTGGTGTTTATTTGTCGCTGAACTCCAAGAGAACTAACGAAGCATGTTACCGTTTAATACAGTGTTAGTTTATAAGCGCTTTATGAAGTGATACGTTTGGCTTTGTTCGGCTAAGCTAACAAGCTAACGGCTAACTATGGGGTCTCCTCGACCATTTTGGTGTCTGATAGGCAACCAAATAATATCTAAACACAGAAAAAAATCCCCCTTGTGTGTTTGCACTGCTATTTAGTTGTCAAGTTTGGTAGGTAGGTGATGTTTTTGTGGTTCTGTCAGCATGTCGTCACGTCGCTTCAAACGATGGAGGAACCGTTTTTTTCAGTTGGGGGTTGCGTTCTGAAATAAAATGGCGTCTGTTTTTAAATTCCCCTGATGATGAGGCTGCGTCTGGTTCTGGTTCCAATAACTGCTGGGTTTCTTATATATTTCTTCATAACGCACGCTTCATGCTGGTAGAAAGATGTTGTGTCAATGCAGGTTTAACAGGTGTAACGGTAGCTTGCAGTGCCACACGTCAGTGACTTGTTGAATGAAATACAAATAAATGGGTAGTGTTTGTGCTGGTTGTAATTTAAACTAGAGCCATCACAATAACATCATGATATTTTGGATCCGATAAGTCGACATTGATATTGTAAGCTGGCATTGGTGAGCATTCGAGTTTATTGCCAGGATATTTGCTTTGGTGTTTGGTGAAACATGAACACAACATAAGGAAATAGGTTGTAGGAGAAGATCAAGAATTATAAAAGGAGAATATAACTGTAAGAAATGGGTTAATAATATACAAATAAAATATTTAAAAAAACGATTTAACATTAAAGAGAATACGTAATATCTCGAACAGTTTGTGTTCGGGTTCCAAATTGATGCTTTCACAATATTTAGACAATTGAAATGGGGTGAATAATCATCATTAAAGTGGATATATTGACTCATTTGTTAATTGTAGATAGTAAAAACTCTACAAATATGTTATGTTTAGGAAATTACATGATGTTACTGTAAACGCAGCTCGTAAAAAAAAGAAAGAAAAGGCAACAATATTACTATATATTTTCTAATTTCCTGATATTGCTATTTAGCAGCCCTACTTTGACCCCCATGTCTTTGCTCCAACCAAAGAATCCTAATAAGTCTGTAATTCATCTCCAAACAAGCTTGCACTGGAGCATGTCAGCACTGTGGGTGTGTGAAAAAGGATGTGGATCCTACAGATTTTACCCTACTTTCCCCTCACGATCACATCCTATTATTGTTGCTACACAGTAGAGGTCACGCATGCATCATCACAGTCGAATATCCAGTCATCCATGAAGGAACATTGGTTGACCTCTACTCAACGATCAATCATGGCAGGTAGCATTGCCCGTTATGAAAAAAATGATCATGTTAGCTCCATTGCTTCCAGATCTTGGTAGAACAATTAAGTAGTTTAGTCGATTTCCTTAGTCTATAAGCTAACATTTGTCTTCCTGCTGAATGACTTATTTCACAGTTAAATAGGTGCACATCTTGTGAATTGATTCAGTGGTACTTTTGCATGACTCTTTGTGAAACTAATTAGTTAATAACTCATCCAAGTGTTTGTTGGCCAATCATTTCTTCACTCAAGTACACATGAAGTTGCCTGTGTTTATTACAACTAAGCATTTCTGCCTGGGCAAGCAGGGCTGTGTTGTGTAATCCCTGAGGCATTTGCTGCTGGGCCAACAATTCTCTTGTTTCTACAGCTGCTGACAACTTTCTTTACACTGATAGATGAAAGAGAGTCTTTTCAGAGTGCAGTGTTTCATCCTGTCCACATACATTTTCTATATAAACGGAAATGTATTTGAATGTGTGCCTGCCATTCTGACTTTAGTGGATGTGTTTAATTTCCAGCTGGTTGAAGATTTCCCCATTTATTTCTGCCTTTTTTATTAATGTTCAAATGTATTCATTTGTATCCCCCCCCTGTACAGACGGAGTGCAACACCTGCTGCCAAGAACACGTTTTTTAACACAGTCATTCACTGGATATAGGAGTCACCACGGCCTCGAGACCAACAATGGTAATCACTTCATTTCAGTCTGTATTTAATGCAAATCTATGCATCACTTCACTTTCATGGTTGCTTCTATGCCTCTCAATAGCCATGCAGCCAAAGCACAGGACAATAAATATTCCTCCTAACGTGACGACGAATAAATGTGTCGCGTCTAATTTGAGTAACAGGACTGGTGCCAGTGCTCGGTCAGCTCGCTCTGCCCGGGGCTTTAGGAACACATGCTGCAGCTTCCACATCAGCGCTCCTCACTAAATTAAATCTGACTGGCTGCGTAGACACTGGCTTGTGTAATCACTGGTGCTAGAAGCTAAGACTACACATGAGACCTTGCTATGCATGTTTTAAATAAATAATACGATGAGTGAGACAGAGATTCATTTTCAAGGTTGACAAAGATGAAAGTTAAGCAGGATGAATGAAGCTAGTTGAATAACATTTCTCAATAAAACCTGGAACATTTTCAAGTGGCTCAGTAATCCTCCTTTTGTGAGACCAGTCTCTGTTGTATAAATTACCTTTTAGTTTTTTAAGTATGGCTGCTAAATTAATCAAACTTATCAAAACTGCAGAATTGATAAGTGCAATATTATAAGAATATATTTAGTAATTAAGAAATTGAACAGAGAAGTTCAAGCCTACGAACCGTATTCTACAGACTTGACTAAAAAAATCACACTGAGATTTATTTATTTTTTTGAACGTTTGACAAAAAATACTTGACTTTTTATAGTGTGTTTAAACAAAAAAAAAGAAGATATTAAAAATTCCATATACTACAACAAACAAAAATTCAGCAGCCATGATCATTTAAATATATTTTTTAATGATAATGTAAATGGTGTTTCCAATATGTGTCCCTCAAATATCTGGAATCATATCCCAGTTGCATTATCAGTCAAAATAATCCTGTCACAGCGCTACCTCTCTGCTTTTTCTTCCTCATTAACGTTCCTGTGTCCCCCCCCCTGTAGCCTCCTCCCATGCGCCACCGGTCGATGCGTGTCTTCATGAACGACGACCGACACGTCATGGCCAAACACTCGGTGATCTACCCGACGCAGGAGGAGCTGGAAAGCGTTCAGAACATGGTCTCCCACACAGAGCGCGCCCTCAAGGCCGTCTCTGACTGGCTGGATAAGCAGGAGAAGGGAACGTCCAAGTCTGACTCTGACATCGTAGAAACTGATAAAGAAAGGTGAGGAGATGTCGGATACCGTTTATATTTGATATCATATTTTTTATTTGTAGTTGTTAATTCTCTATTCCATTTTAGTAGTATTTTATTCTATTTCTGAACGCACTGATTCTTCTTCTGTAACCAAATCATTTCCCAAATTCGGATAAATAAAGTATTTAGTAGGGATGCACGATATTGGTTTTTTGAAACCGATACCGATAACTTCCTGCTTCTCAAGACCGATACCGATAACCGATAATAATATTATATATATATATATTAAATGTACCTGTAGTTTTTGCACACCTGGTGGTAAAAAAAAGACTAGTAGTGAGCAAATGACATGAGCATTACTACTATGAACAAAACAAAGCCAAGAACAGTTTTGACTCTTCAAAGTGACCATATTTATTTTCCCAAATAAATATAATTGAGTCAATCAGTCAATGTTTGTAGTCTTTGTCCAGCCACTGCGCCGTCAGACCTAGCATGCTAACGGGGCTAACATCACTGGTCCATATGTCCGTGGTGAAACTTATGTCCCGTATATCGTTATCGATCAGAGTATGAAGGAGTGTGCATTGCATTTGTTAATACAAATAGTCCCATACTACCGACGACATGTTTGTTTACTGTCCTGGCTTCACGGCTGCACACCATTTACGTCACCGCCAGGCATGAGTTAGGGAGCGCTGGATTTGTGAAAAACTCCCCTCTTCCTAAACCACTAATACCACAGTACTGGCAAACGGGAGGAGCCGAGTGAAAAACAAGCGCCCCTCATCCCAATCCACCCACACCGCAGTATTTTTTTCTTTTTTTTTTACCCAAAAAATATATTGTATATTATCGGGGCTATTAATACTGTTATCGGGTTTATCGGGATGACGTCATAATTCCTAATATCGGACCGATAATTATCGTGCACCACTAGTATTTAGTTATCTATCTTATGTTCAGTGATTTTTGTTCTCCCCCCTCCGACAATGACCTCCGCTGTGTTTTTGCCAGTGAGCACAGAGATCAGGCGACCCGCTCTCTGCGTGGTGTGATGAGAGTCGGCCTGGTGGCTAAAGGCCTGCTTCTGAAGGGGGACCTGGACCTGGAGCTGGTGCTGCTCTGTAAGGAGAAGCCCACCATCATGCTGCTGAAGAAAGTCTCTGAAAACCTCCTCGCACAGCTCAAGGTAAGTGCACGGTTCAGTTCATTCAATGCACTGAATAATTCAATATCAATTTCCCTAGAGACTGACCGATATTGGGTTTTTAATTTTATCCTGATATCATTATCTGAGGGTGGGGAAAAAAGCAGTCTGTATGTATGCCCAATTCTTTTGCGATATTTAAGTAATGCATTGCAGGAACTTCTTGAACGTACTTGTTTCTGCTTCTCACATGTGAAAATTGCCTACCTTTTTTTCGAAGTCTTCTATGATAGTGATTGGATTACATCATCTGAATATCAAATAATATTTGGTACCAGTTTTTATGTTAAGCTGTATTCTTTGTAATGTGTTATTTTCGATCCTATAGACATAATAATTGGTTTTAATAAGCAGTTGGAAGTTTACTTTGAACCTGGGAAACCATTAAGGACATTTCCCCTCATTTTACTACAACAGGTTATAGGGCTGTCAATTACAATTTTTCGGGCTCCGGATTTTCGGTAGTAATCAGCAGCGAACCGCTTCAACACGTGTATTTCGGTTTATTCACGGCATTCATTTCGTTATTCTACAGTATTGTTGTTTTATAGATATTAACCCAATGTGTGTTCTTTGAAATTGAAAAGGATATTGCATTGTGTTTGTTACTTTCGTTGCAGTTGTATAATGTCTTAAGTGTAATTTGGCTTGGCTTCCTATTTTGTATGGACATGCTTTTATTTTTTAAGGAGAGTTAGCGCTGTTCACAGGAAGTTGTTGTTGCTATGGAAACGACGTAACGGAGGAAAAAGTCATATCTACATATAAAGACGGAGAAAGTAAACGTTAAAGCTTATGGTTAAGAGACACAAGCTCTTACGTTGATATTGGAGATTTCAATCAATTCAATTTGAAAAAAACGAATATCCGAATAACGAAATTGAAACCCGAATAGTACTCCAACGAACGAATATTCGGGTACAGCCCTAACAGGTTATAAGTAATTCACTAACCAATTTTAATGAGACTATAATAATCCTTTCAACCCAAACACAGGTTTTGTTGCTCCTTAAACACTTTGCACTCTCACAGGTGATCACAGAAGACAAGTACCTGATGACTCAGCACATCCGTGAGGCCAGCATCGTTGTCAAGAACACGAAGGAGCCCCCTCTCACCCTCACCATCCACCTGACCTCCCCTCTGGTCCGAGAGGAGATCGAGAAGGGGACCACCGGAGGTAAGCTCCACCCCGAGGGCCTCCGTGTTTCACAGGCCCTCCCCCCCTCCTCCATCAGGGGGTCAACCAGTTCAGATAGATATTGTTTATTGGGCCTTCAATGGAGCTAGGGGACATGAATGCACCGTCACATAACGAAACTCTGCTATGCTTATAGCTCTCTAGACTCTCTCGTAGTTCCATGTGATGTAACTGTACATTTTTGATGGCCCAATATACAGTATGTAGGGCAGGCAGTTTTACTGAAAGGCCTTTTCTCTTCACCACCCATCAATGAAATGAAGGCTTACTGAGAATTTAACCCAAAAAAAAAGCAAAGAGAGACCACTTTGTTTGCATGTGTTCTTATCATTGATGATGAACGGTTTGCATTGCAGCAAAAATGAGAAGCAAAACGTGGTGAAAACTGTCCTCAGACGTTAGACCAGGGGTGTCAAACTCAATTTCATCACGGGCCACATCAGCATTATGGTAGTTGCACTCGAAGGGTCATTTGTAACTTTAAGAGTATATCAAAATACATATATAAATATTTAATATATACAAAATAATGTATTATATTACATTATTGCCTCTGCATTGGATTATTATGGGATAGGGTAATAACTTCATAATTAACTACGTCTGAAAGCAGAAGTGTGGGGCAAATAATTGCAAGTCTCTTCATTGAGAAAGTCACAAAATGATTTAAAAAGAAAAGCCACATTCTGGAATAACAAAAAAAAAGAAGTGACATTTTGAAGGAAAAAAATCTAATTCTGAGAAAAAATGCATATTTTGAAGAAAAGAAATTCAAATTCTGGGAAAGTCAAATTTCAGATGCATTGTGGGACATGTAGTTTATGGGCAACGTGCTTCTGTAAAGTAGCATGTAACCGTATAATAAACATATTATATTCTTTGCAAGCTCTTGTGGGGCCACATTAAATGAAGTCGCGGGCCGGATTTGGCCCCCGGGCCTTGAGTTTGACACCCCTGCGTTAGACCCAACAGTGGGCCGTTGACTGTCTCTGGTGTTCGTTAGCAGGGAAGCTGCCGGGTTACAGATGATGTCGAGGGACGCTTGGACTCTCCTGAACCTAAAATCAAGGGGATCGCCCCCAGTGATGTTTATAAAAGTTTTCCAGTAGCTGTGGGGATTTAGCAGGTGTTGAACCTTGACCTTATCTGTAGCTCTGTGCTAACAGTGATGCCCATATTGGGTCTTTTATTTTATTTTTTATTTTTTTCAAGCCATCAGTTTTGCTGCAGTGTGGACTTGTTTTAATACCCACGTTTTTGTGCATCTGATAACTTCTGCCTGTGGTTCCAATTCTGATTCTCTCTCTGTCAAGCCTTCTAGTTTGTCAATTCTTTTAGGGACGCTGGACCTTTGACCAACTGGCCGCTCTCTGTCTCGGAAGGGGCAAAGTGCAGTGTACCCAGTATATGGGCAAAGGGGAGGGGCTCCACCTCCTGTTAACGCCAGGAAACCAACCATTTTTAATGTAACCACGGAGATACAAACTCCTATTTTATACACCCAATTAAGTAACTTTAAGTACGACCCACTTCACAGCGCTGTCGTTCCTGTGGGTTTTAAGGCTAACTATTAAATTGACGTTGGTTCTGCACTGGAGGGGTCCCCCTCCCCTTCCCCCTCCTGCCTGTGGTTTGGGACAGCTGCCTGTGTTCCCCCTGGCCGGCTGACAGAACTCCCCTTGGTCAAACTGTACCTTGTCTTCTTATTCCACTTGCCAATAGAATCGCATTCAGTCAACGATCCCCCGGATGTTCTGGACAGGCAGAAATGCCTAACTGCCTTGGCGTCTCTCCGCCACGCTAAGTGGTTCCAGGTTTGGACCTTGTCTTTATTTGTCTCTAAAAAAAAAACAGAAGTAGTTTTGTTTTGTTTTTTTGTCTTTTTTCTTTATTTGGGCGTTGTCCATGTTTTTCCTTTTATTTACTCCTTTGAAGTGTACTTCCTGTTCCTGTAGTAATACTTGACGATCTGGATGTCTTAGGAAACCTTTGTCATTACACGGCTGTAGAGTTGCTCACGTAACAGGTTTTTTTTTTTTTTTTAATGTTTGAAGAAGCTGCTTTTTTTTTTTTAAGAGTTCCCCTCACAACTCAGGCCCCGGCCACACGAGGACGGTAACGGCTAAACGCATAGGATTAACGCAATCGCAAACGCAAAAAAGCTTCCGTCCACACGCAATCGACACCGGAACGTTTCTGTCCACACGAGACGGCTCCGTTTAGCTCCGACCGCTGGAGAAGCTGCAGTACATATGCAGGAGCCTGTACGTGGCGCTGTAACTTCCTCCACAAAAGCAGAGAAGAAGAAGCATGGTTGTCATGGTTGCCCTTCTGTTTATTCCCCACGGTGGGGGCAGAGGGAACCGGGCAGAGTTTTTCGCCAGTGTGTTAAAGTTGAAATCTTCCAGACAAAATTATAAAAAGTGCCGGTCAAAGGTCTTCTTTGTTATTTATTGAGCTTTAAAACAAATGAATAACGACTAAACAGTAACGCAAACGACCGTTATCGTCCTCGTGTGGCCGGGGCCTCAATCATCCAAAACAAATCTGGGACTAATCCACCAGGTGCAATATTTCTCTAACGTCCGTGTTGGTGTGAGTTGTTGTTGTTTTCACAAGCTACCTGCAGGGCACTGCTGCACCATTCTGTCGTTTTGGAAGAGATGGTTTATTTTAATTTTTTTTTTTTAGATAATAACTCATTTTGGCGTTTCATCTTCGGCTTTCTCACGGTAACAATCAGCGCTCCATCTCTGCAGCTTTTGTAGAGTATGTGGTGTCGACTTCTCCTGCTTTTATCTGTCCCTCTGTGTGCCACCAAATCAACAGGAATATTGCACCTTGAGTATTTTTCTTTTTCAAATGTCTCTCTTAATCTGGTATTAAGTTATTTACACATTTCTCTGGATTAAAGCATGTTTTGCAACACAAAAGGAAATGTCTTTTATCTAATAATAACCCCATCAATCATGTTGGCTACAGTCATAAATAATCAAAAGTAGGTTCTTTGTATCCTATATTTCCATAATATAAGCTGCTTTAGTCTGTGTGGCTTCCTTTTTATTTACTTTGATTCATTATCTGTGTTGCTTCAGGCCTCCCACGTCTTCCTCTTTGACTCAGTTTGCTTCTCCTCCCCCTCCTTGCTTGTGTCTCCAGGCCAGAGCTAACGGGCTGCGCTCCTGCGTCATCGTCATCCGGACCCTCAGGGACCTCTGCGCTCGAGTTCCCACATGGGCCCCGCTCCGTGGCTGGGTGAGAGAGAAGCATCCTCCTTAGAGAGCCTAACACACAAGAGCGAGTGCATCACAGAGCGAGACTGTGGTTTCTGAGAACTGTTGCATATGTACAGGGTTCCCGCGGGGTCTTAAATATGATTAAAAAAAATAAGAAGGGTCTTAAATATGATTTAGAAGGTCTTAAAAATGATTTAGAAGGTCTTAAAAATGATGGGATTTGAAAGGTACTTCTGTATTGCGATAGGGTCTAAATGTGTTTTGGGGAAATGTCCGGGCTGCAAAGTAACCCGTACGGTAAGAGCCCTTCAGTTCCCCCCAACAATCTGAAAATCAACATGGAACCAGTAATCACTAACTTTGTTTCCCCCGGCCCCTTATCGGAGAACACCCAGCTAGTAACCTAGCAACCAACCAAGCTTCAGCTAGCGGCAGTCAGAAACTCGGGTATCTTCTAATCTACTTAGAAATAAATATGGGGAAGTTCAACCGTATTTGGTTGGAAAACATCGAATTTAGTGCTGGGTTGAAACCAGTGGAGGGGAACGTGTGTGTAGCCCGCTGTACCTTTTGCAAAAGAAATTAGCGTTTGTTTTGCTAATGTAGCGTTAGCTCCCGCAACAACATCGGGGGACCTCCGGGCGACGTTTGTGTCTACGTCAACTAGGGGTGGGTGATATTGAAAAATATAATATCACGATATTTTTCAAGCAGTATCATGATAGACGATATTTATCACGATATTTTTCAAGCAGTATCACGATAGACGATATTTATCACGATATTTTTTCATGTCAGTTATTATGGTTATTTTTCAAGTTACTTAACAGTACAACCACCTACAAGGTAACACAAACTAAAATAAAAAGGAGTAACAGACCAAAATACCATTTCAAGCTGGTTTTAATTCTGCAATGAATCCCTGAATGAACAATTCAACAGGACTTTTGATATGGCTTCCTCAGTGTTCAAGTAGGTAGGCCTACACCCTACACAACACACGTTAACACTGGTTTCTTCACCAAGTAAAGTGCACTCTCTCGCTAAATAAAATAAAATATTCAAGGCACAGTTTCTCAGTATAAAAATGCACTTCCTGTTTTAGGTAGCACTAGCAGTGATGTAACATCAATAAACAAGGAAAGGAGAGTAAAACATAACTAAGTAAAACATAAAACATCAATGAGGAAAAGTCAGTGCCAAACAATTAAAATGCAAACTTTAGACTTGAAGTGCAATCAAAGACTTTAGCATAACTGAACATCTGTTTCAAAAGGGAAAAACAATATAAATACCTTATTGATAAAATAAAATATAAGCCAACAGAATCAACCAAGACAATAAATGAAGTGCAATACTGTCTGAATCCTGACTACAGCTTGGTTTTTACTAACCGGTATAAGTGTGTAGTTACTTCGGCATCATTTTGAAACGTGTATTAAATTAAATCACGGTCAAATAGGTTAATTTTGTCGTAGTTGGTTTCCACCACAGTATTTACATGGATATAAGCCCCGCCCCCTCTCCAGCGCGTCCTGTTTGAGTGACAGGAGTAAACACAGCTGACTGCCGCGGTGAAACTCCAGCGGTTAGGGTGAGAATATTCGCTTGCGTCCGTTGTGAACGCAGCATAACGCAGTTCAGAAACCACTGTTCTGACTCTTTTAAGGCAACTTCGAGATTTGAACAGTATCAGGGGCACGCAGGCCATGGTGGCCGTAGGACGTACAATTATTTTCGGGGCTTCACGGCCAGACCGGCCGTCATGGCCGCCGTGAAAATCCTACCCTGGTGCACTATCACGATAGATATGATATCTCTGAAAAGGCATAACGTGGAGACCTAATATCGTGGAGACCTAATATCGTCTCGACGATATATATCGTCATATCGCCCACCCCTAAAACACCAATCCTACAACAGCAACGATGAAAGAATGTAGCCAAGGCAGCAGAGCTCTGAATATAGCTCTTGTCACACACACAAAGACACACACACACAAAGACACACACACACAGTTCTGTGTACTGTCATGTTCAGTCATCGTACTTATGTTGAACATGAATACATTTACGTTGTAAGTGATGATGGGACGTATTTCTTCTTTCATAGCAATTCTCCTTCATACTTTCTTGCCGTGAAATAGGTCTTAAATTCTATTCAAAGTGGTCTTAAAAAGTCTTACATTTGAGTTGGTGAAACCTGCAGGAACCCTGTATGTAGTAGGTAGGGTTTTACAATTTGAGCTTCCCGAAATTAAATCGAGGATATTGGCGTTTTTAACAATCCGTGCTCCACTCATAGAAAACTCCAACTCAAGCGCTTGCTAAACTGTTTCAAATATTTGTATTGAGAAGAAGCATACAAGTGTAAGCAATAGTACAGACTTCTTTGGGGTGGAAATGATGCTTCCCTTTTTCAACATGGAAGACAAATGGAACAGCCAACAAGAAATAATAAAGAAAAATCCCAGCATGACAGGAATACCATACTTAAAGACATACATAGTCATAGTGGGAAAGAACATACAAGTGCTTGCTAAACTAACAGCACGCTACTGGCTGGTGATTCAATCTACCGTACTTTCCGGACTATAAGCCGCTACTTTTTCCCCACGCTTTGAACATCGCGGCTTACACTACAGCTTCAAAAAAAGCTTGGAGCTGGGCGTGTCTGAAGCGTGGGGATTTTATTCGAGCCCCGCAACCAACAACCAATCCCATGAATGTCCCGCCCCGTTTACGTAGTGTTAACATAGCTAGCAAGCTATGCTTGGATATACTGGATATAAAATCCCCAAACAGGCGAAAGCCTACCAGTTTCACCCACTGTCTCTGCCACCTCCCCCCATGCCTGGTTCCTCCGGTTGTATCCCGGTAAGTTAATAGGGACTGGTCATACAAAACCGGGTGATTTGCTACGGCGATAATTAGTTTATCCTCCATCTGTTTTTGAAATATAGAAATGAACGGCGGGATATCTCTCCCAGCTTAGACGCGGTTTGATTGGCTAGGACTTGAGCTGTCAGATTTTCAGAAACGGGATTTGATTGGCTGGCGCTGGCTTCTCCGGCGAGCCGGAGACGCCGGAGAAGCTCAGCCACGCTACCCACAATTGGTGACCGACCAGTGGGTGCGGCTTATATTCAGGTGCGCTTAATAGTCCGGAATTTACGGTACTTTTGAGGCGCTGCCAATACAAAAAAAAACGATCCTCTACGTTGTGGTTGCTACAGAGAACAGACAGGCAAAACTAAACCTAACATATGTATATTAGCTGGAATATACATATAATATTCTGGCACTTAACTTTTTATCTTTAATTATAATTACTTATTACTATAATTCTTAAATCTTCTTGAATTTAATTTTAGGGATACCTTTTCTGCCTGGTTACAAAAAAGACGATGCCATTACAGGTGTTTTGTAGCAGAGATCCGATCTAACGCATATCTCTCTGTGTTATGGCGCATTTCCACTGCAGGGCCTCGCACGGCTTAGTACGGTATGGCTAGGTCTTGGTAGGCCAGGCTCACTTTATGCTGCGTTTCCATTACAGTTTAGGAACTGGGGCAGTAACTATAGTAACGCAGTGTAGGCGGAGCCGTGACGTCATCTTCAAAGCGTGTTTCGCCTGCCGTCTGTCTGCAGACTTGTCAAAGCATTAATTCATGGTTTTTACTAACCGGTATCAGTATGTTGTTACTTCGGCATCATTTTGAAACGTGTATTACAATTAAATCACGGTCAAATATGTTCATTTTGTTGTAGTTGCCAGCGATTCTCTCACTAGTTTAGCATACTCAGCCCGGAAAGAACCTGGATGTTGAAGAGCCAGAAAAACTGTGAAAAGGTACCCGCTAGCCGGAACTATGCCTAGTGGAAACGCAACCAAAAACGGTCCGGGTTTGGCACGGCACGCTGCAGTGGGAATGCGCCATTAGTCTCTTAAAAACGTTGTCCTCACATCCCCTCTCTCTGGTCTTCTTTGCAGCCACTGGAGCTGATCTGTGAGAAAGCTATTGGCACCGGGAACCGACCCATGGGGGCAGGAGAAGCTCTGCGGAGAGTTTTAGAGTGTCTGGCTTCAGGAATCCTCATGTCAGGTATGCATGGATTATATTTAATGTGCTTTTAAATTGCAGTTTTTTTTTCTTCTAAGTGCTCGGCCATTCAGTCGTTTCCATTTGTTCCAGAAGGCGCTGGAATCTCTGATCCATGTGAGAAAGAACCCACAGACGCTATCGGCCACTTGGACCGGCAGCAGAGAGAAGACATCACGGCGAGCGCACAAGTGAGTGAGAGAGAGCTGTTTATGTGCACATTTACATGATGATAATAATAAATGTGTAATCGACACCATCTCTTGTATGTTCAGCATGCCTTAAGGCTGTCAGCTTTCGGACAGCTTCACAAAGTGCTTGGTATGGACCCCCTCCCCTCAAAGATGCCCAAGAAACCCCGTAGTGAGACTCCTATTGATTACACAGGTAAAGATTGTTTGTTTTTTGTTGGTCAATTGTTCTGGGAATGTCATTTCCGAGCCCGAGACCTGAAAAACAGGCTCGGGGCTCAACTGGTTAAATGTACTGTCGAAACGCAACGCAGTAAGGTGTGGTGTGCTTCATTGTGGTATAATGTTGTGCCTGTATGTATCTCGCAGTTCAAATCCCACCCAGTACGACGTACGCTCCACCAATGAAAAGGCCCATTGAGGAAGAGGAGGGAATTGACGACAAGAGTCCAAATAAGAAGAAGAAAAAGCTGCAGAAGAAATGTAAGTGCCTCCTGTATTTGTTCAGAGCGCATCTTACCAACCATCCCTCGATCAAAATGGGTCTTATAAAGTTCTCTTTAGGGAGGAAAATGTTGTTAACGGATTATCCTGCCAACATGTATCTGTTTGCTTCTGCCTATTGTTAAATGAGCTTTACATCCTGCTGTTCCCTCAGCTCCAGAGGAGAAGGCCGAGCCTCCCCAGGCTATGAACGCTCTGATGAGGCTCAACCAGCTGAAGCCGGGTCTGCAGTACAAACTGATCTCTCAGACCGGCCCGGTCCATGTTCCCGTCTTCACGATGGCTGTAGAAGTGGACGGAAAGAACTTCGAGGCTTCTGGGCCATCTAAACGCACCGCCAAGCTGCATGTAGCTGTAAAGGTGAGCCCAGGCACTCGATAAACCCTGTTGAACTGTGCAATACGGGCACAACATGTGTCCCCTCTTCTTCATGTCTCTTCTACATCAACATGTGTCCCCTCTTCTTCATGTCTCTTCTACATCAACATGTGTCCCCTCTTCTTCATGTCTCTTCTACATCAACATGTGTCCCCTCTGTATAAAGAGACTCGGGAACAAAGATTCTCTCTTTTTGTCCTGATCCATTTCTATAAAAACCTGTCTGAAAAGGAGCTGATCAGACTTTGGACACTTTATGATGTCATAACAATGTGTTGGCTTGTGTAACCATTAGCCAATCAGCAACCAAGGTAACCCCCCCCCCCCCCAAATGTCTCTCAGAGGGGCGTGGGGAGGGGCTCCTTATTTTCATCTAAAGTAACAGACAGAGAATCAGCACTTTGGAAACGGGGCTGAAACAGAGGGGATTATGGGTAATGCTGCAATGATCCGTTTGGTTTCGAGCCAATCACTTCAGAGACATGTTTTGATGAAAAACAGTATAATAGTGGACCTTTAACCGAAATGAATGTGTATCGCAGGTCCTCCAGGACATGGGTCTGCCCACAGGAGTGGAAGTAAAGACTGAGTCGATAAAATCGGAGGAGGCGGTCGTAGCGGTCACTGTGGAGGAAGTGAAGCCGGTGATAACGCCCATCGAAGCTCCCAGCTCTTCCCCAGCAGCCGCCAACGCAGACGGCAGTGAATCTGTAGAGGTACACCACTGTGGGCATGAAGAGGGGCTTCTTCTGGGGGGTGGGGGGGTGTGCACAACATGTGACTGACCTGGTTTCTAAACTGTCAGACTGCTCGCCAACAGGGACCGATACTCACTAAACACGGGAAAAACCC
>CALSBZ010037404.1:375-11517 GCA_943591055.1 Gobionotothen gibberifrons | reverse complement strand
ATTCTTACTTCTGGAATCAGCTGTGGGAGAGACTGTTGAAGTCTATAGAGAGGCGAAGTCCCTCCCCTTCCGAGGGAGCTCGTGGGACCCCGGAAGCGGAAAAATATACATTGAAGTCAATGCAGAAAATGGAGAGGAAAAGGTTATCTTTTGATCCCGTTTGAATTGTGCCACGAATGACACATATGATGTTTGTCAATCTTAAACAATAATTTCCATGTCAAAAAAGTCACAGTTTGTCGTAAAACTGTTGAAATATAAGACTATGAAAAATACGCAACTAGAAAGACTACAAATCCCAGAGTCGCGTAAGTGATGTCACCATTGTTTTCCTCCACTAAGAGAGAGCTATGTCAGCGCTATATAGATATATCGTCTATCTATATGGCGCTGGCTAAGATAAGATAACTTTAACAAGATGCCTGTGTGCTTAGTACCAGGTTGTTATCATACCAGCAATGGGTCTTGCCCGTTCTTTCGCCTCCCGTCTGATGAAAGGAACAGGAGTGGCTGGATCAAGTTAGCTACCTAGCTAGTAGCAAGCACGTTAGTTAGCATTACACCCGTGTCATTTGTATTAGCCTTAACAATAAGTAACATTAAGTAACCCAACATGTTAAACAGTAAGAGTAGTAGGCTAGTCATATTTCGTGAACCCTTTGAAGAGTGCTGTCACAGCGGTGTGATCATTCTATAATACACAACTTAAGCCTGGGGGAGAAATGCTAACGGTAACGCTAGCATTGGCGATTTTTTTTTCTTCTACGTCATGCTATCTGCACAAATAGTTGACATTAAACATTAAAAAGACCAGGCAGTTCAGAGAGAATCAAAGGCAGACAGGCAGCTTTGCATGACATTCTTCTGGACGTGTTTCATTGTGGTGATAGTGAGTGTAGTCAATCCTTTTGTTGACAAGACAGACGGACATCTTGGTGACGTGTGTTGTTCTGCCCTACCGGAGATGTAGTTCACTGAGCAGTTTCACACAAAAAATGTGTAACTTCACAGTTTTACGACACATTTTTATTTTTTTGACTTGCAAAATGTTCTTTTAAATTGACAAACATCATATGTGTAATTCGTGGCACAATTCAAACGGGATCAAAAGATAACCTTTTCCTCTCCATTTTCTCCATTGACTTCAATGTATATTTTTCCGCTTCCGGGGTCCCATGGAGCTCCACCGGAAGGGGAGGGACTTCGCCTCTCTATACCAGTATTTCTGCATGAGTGTCTTTTCTGTTTGAGTAAAGTCTGGATTGATTTAAGCCTTGTTTCACTGATCATACATTTGGGTCCTCCTTCCTAAAATCCTGACAATGAAATCCTAATTTCATATCCAAATACATTGAGAAGGATTAATTAATGCAGGTAAAAGATTAAGATAAAAATTATGCAACTGAACATGTGGTGAATGTCCTTACAGGTCATCGAAGCTTACATGCGAGCTACCCTTAAGCAGTATGACCCTGCTCATCGAATCTTTCAAATAGACCATTACACAAATGGTGTAATTCTTGGAGGTTCAAGGGAGCAAATGAGTCGCCACCTGATGCGAAATGTAAGTCCACCGTAACACGCGTTGATTGATGCTTACTGCCAATTTGACCAACAAAATAAATTCACTATAAAAACAATAACATATCAGACATAGTATGCCTCATGCTGTTGTGCTAATTTTTACACAGGTGAACCTGGATACCTTTGACGCTGCTGTGTCATTTGTGAATGTAAATAACAACCACTGGCGGTTCGTGGTGAGTAGGCTACAACAACACAAAGATTTGCAAAGAACGTTAGCAGAGGATAATTGTGGATTTCGTAATGTGCTTCTGCTTTTTCCTTATGTTTTCCCAGTATCTTCATGTGCCTTCAAGGAGTTTGTGATGCTACTATCCCTCTGTTTTTAGATAAGAATAAAACAAAAGCTCTCCAGTATCAAATACTCATTTAACTCCATGGTGATAGCAGGACACCCCAACTAGTCACTCAGAACAAATCAGGACATTCTGATGTAGAGTTTCAAAATAAAATACCTTTGAAGTCTCATATATGAGCTATCATCCCTCTGTGTTTAGATTAAAAGAATAAAACAAAAACTGTCCAGTTTGAAAACTTTTTTCTTTTTTAAACTCTACATCAGAATGTCCTGATTTGTTCTGAGTGACTAGATGGGGTGTCCTGCTATCACCCTGGAGTGAAATGAGTCTTTGATACAGGACAGTCTTTGTTTTATTCTCATCTAAACACAGAGGGATGATGGCTCATATATGAGACTTCACATGTATTTTATTTTGAAACTCTACATCAGAATGTCCTGATTTGTTCTGAGTGACTAGTTGGGGTGTGCTGCTATCACCATGGAGTGAAATGAGTCTTTGATACTGGAGAGCTTTGGTTTTATTCTTATCTAAAAACAGAGTAGCTCATATATGAGACTTCAAAGTTTTTTATTTTGAAACTCCTTAAGTTTTACATTCACTCATTTATAATGTGGTAGTTATACGTAGTTTGTTTAAAATAATTATTGATCACATTATATAGTACATATTTCTTAATTGAACATGTTTGGTATGTTATTTAGGTGTATTTGTTATTGACAGAGTCAGCGCTTTTATTTTGAAAGCAGTTTTTCCAGGACTTTACCGCGTAATGCGTATGATATTCGCGCACCGCAATATTACGTGCGGGCTGGCTTGACTGCGTTTTCCCAAGTGGAGGCTGGCTTGACCGCAGTGCTTGGAAGCATACTTGCTTCGTTTCTGAAGGAAGTGACTTGGAAGTATGCGACTACCAAGCCAGCATCCTCGCGATTGAGAAACACCCTGTATGTCCAAGTGTGTGTGCCAGGCCTCTGGGGTGGTGAACTGTGAGAAGCTGACCTGTGCCAGTGTTGAGGTTTGTGGTGTAAGAGATGGCGTCAGGGGCTGCCACGTCAAACAGGGCCACTGCAGCATCAGCCAAGTTGGCCTCCTCACCTCCTTTGATGGCATGTCTGGAGCGATAGGAGCTCAAGGGGTATTTGTAGTGGCGTCTCCATGTGACGAGACCAACGAGATGTGGTTCTCCGTGGTTATGGATGCCAGGGTCTGCAGCACTGTCCACACCTTGTATGTTTTCTTTAAGGAAACGGCTGTCACAATTAACAGCCAACATGTGACCTGGGTGAGAAGAGCATGAAGGATAATAGTTCAATGTTTCACCAGAAAAGTAGTTTTTTTGGTGTAGAAACCTTTTTTAAGGCTCACTTTGTTTTTTCCCATCCTCCATGTCATCCAGGTAAATGGCAGGAAAGTGTCTCTTCCCAGCAAAGTGACGAGTGACATATCTGTCCACATCTCAGAGAAGACTGTGATCATTGAGAAGGCATCTGCTGTACGGCTCACCTACTCACTTTCAAAGGAGGTCAAGTATACAAAACTCAGTGTAGGGGGGGGGGGGTTGGTGTTGATTGTTGACCAAGTTGTCAAAAAATAGCAGCTCACAGGTTGTCAACACTGAAATCTCTGCTTACAGGATGGAGTCCATGAGCACATATATGTCCTGGGACGCCACTCTATTCGACCTGGATGGACACCAATCTCCAGTGGCCGTCTCAGCCCTGGAAGAGACCTTTTGATTTAACCAATCAGGTATTTGAGCAGGTGTTCCCGGAGGAGGTGGAGCAGAATAGATCCTTCCTCTCCAGCAACAGGCTGGACTGGGAGAACGACCTCCAGGACCTGCAAGAACAGTTGCTCCGGGATATAGATGTGAGGGTGGATCTGGCAGGGAGAGAGGCAACCCTTGATAATAGATTCAGGGCCCTCAATGACAGCATATCTGCCCAGTTTGATGCCTTAAACAGCCTGATCCTCCAAGGACCTACACGAGGCCGCAGCGCCACCTCCATCACCTGCATCACTTTCCTCACCTCCATCACCTGTCATTATTGACAGTAGCCTGTCTGGTAAAATGTGCGGCGCCTGTGGCAACTACAACAACAACTCCAAAGATGATATGAGAACTGCAGATGGGAAAATCACCACTGATGTGTCTGTTGTTGTTGGCTCCTGGAGCGCCGGGGACTTTTCTAGATGGTGAGTATTTGAAAGGCATACTGTAACATTTCCTCTGTGTAAATATAATGGGCAAAGATACATTGCTGCATTTACTCCTAGGATAATGATCTTCTTCACTCCATGCTCTCATTACATTGTTGAGAAATACAATGTTCTAAAGTGTTGCTTGTAATCTCTGTTGTGCCCGGGTGAACCTGACTTTATTTTCTCTGGTGCCCTTCCGCTGCAATTCTTTTCTGTTTCATTTCAGTGGTCCGTAGAGAGGTTGGTTCTGCGGTGGTGGAAAGCATCTGGTATACAGGTAAAAACTGATGTTATTTCCTCTCAAAACGATGAACTGATGTTTCCTCATGAAGGAAACAGCTATAACCCTGTGGCTTACATCCATGCTTTCTACCCCACATTGAACAGGATGAAGAATTTGAAGTCATTTGGCAAAGGTTTCTTGTTTTAAGCTGGTTTCTACTCATCATACTTCACTACTTCCTTTTGATTCATGAAATGATAGTGGTTGTTTACTGGCCGTCTGCTCCGCTATTGTTCACTTTGGTTTGGAAAATGTTTGCTCAATCCTTCCTGACCAACATCTCCATCTAGCGGAAGAGAACATGATAGCATCTATTTTCCATGGAACAACTGTCTTGTTAAACTGTCCTTGCCTTGTTTGAAAACAATTATTTTACAATGTGTTTTCTTACTGGAATGACCAATAAATAAATGTTCATTACACCGAGTTTTGTATACTTGTTTCAATTCAAAATACTTGACAATGTTTTGGGAAAATGAAAGACTGATAACCACCTGGTTTCATGGTGTGTGACAGGGCCTGCTTGCTACTCTGCTATGTGTTTGTTACTCGAGGAGAGGAGAATCTGGCAGCTTGGTGTGGGAGAGACCTTGGGGAGTCAGTTTTCATATAGCAGAGAGAAAACGTTATCTCACGGACAGCCTGCAATGGCCGTGAAAGAGCACTAGCCTCCCTAAAGGCTGTTAGTTACTCCACGGTGCTAATAGCACACAGTAAAATAACTGCATCGAGAATAGTAAGTAAAAGTATTCAAGTAAATGTACTTAAAGTATTGGGTGTATAAATAGGACTGCTCATTGCAGACATTTAAAAAAAAAAAGATATTGAAATATATATATATTTTTAATTAAGCAAAATCAGCAAATTCACATTTAAGAAGCTGGAATTGTGAAAAAAACAACTTATCAAAATGGCTGCCAATTAATGTACTGTTAACCCACTCATGGCTTTAGTTATACTTAAATACAGTGTTGGGTGTAGTTTAATGAATAACAAATTATATATTTTTTAATAAGTAACTCATGTACTTAAGTACAGAACTTGAGCACATATACTTAGTTGCTTTCCGTCACTGGTAGTAATTCAATGCTGCATTGATTTGGAGTTATTAGGTCACATGTTATGGAAGATAATGGAAAAAAATCGAGACTTTTCATAAAAAGATATTAATTTAAAATGTAAGAAGCACTGAAATCAATGGATTACATAAAAAAGAAAGCCATTGAAAAAGACAATTTTTGACAAATGCAGACAATCTGAGAAATGTCGTTTAAAGCCATCCCATCTTGTAGCCGCTCAGCATTAAGAAAGAAAGCAGGCGGATATCCAGTTTCAACAATAACCACTTTATTATCTTCTTTTTTCATTATTGTGTCTGTCATTTAAAGACAATGTTAACAAGTACAAATCAAGGGAGAAAATACACAATAAAAAAAAAGAATAAAACCTCAGTTGACTCTGCAGTTACACCCGAATACACCACGTGCATTTGGGGAGAAAGACAAGTTGTCAAGGCAGGTGAATCACCTTTGACCTCCTAGAACAGGAAGCTGTTGTGTGGCGTCTCATAACTTTTGTCCTATTAACATAACCGTCTCACAGAGCTATGAGTCCCATCAGAGCAGGGTTCGGTTTAGACAAGGCAAGACATATTTCCCCATCATCATTACTTTATTTCTGCCTTAAAACTGAGCAGCATCGAATGAGGAGAACATGTGTGCCGCATGTGCACTCAAATCCGACTCATTACGCATACACACAGTATGAAAATAAGAATAATGGCACCCATGAGAAAGAAAGAAAAGCGTGACAAATAAAGCTAAGAAATCTCACCATGTTGGATATAGTGAGAACCATGAGAGGGGGGGTTACATTAGAAACCTCCCAGAAAGGGAAGGAAGATGAAGAGGTTTTTTTAGTCTACAGTTCACGCTCCAAATACACTTTGGTTATTTATTTCCTTTCTATATGAGGCAGACCACACCTTCTCATCACTGCGCTATCACTATGATGTAACCAGGGCAACTACAGTAAGTCGCCATCAAACGCTGAGGTCACGTTATTTGGAAATGCACTGATTAAAACCTAAGAAGTCTGTTATCATTCAAAATATAACTTATTCTCAATTATAAAATCCTCTAAACACAATATATTTAAGTAACTCTCTAGTAGTCTTCAAAGCGATCGCTGAGAGAGGAAATCACAGAATAACTTTACATTTTCTTCACCGCCATCCAGCAGTGATGTCATGTGTGATGATACAGAATTGACTGTACAATTGTCAAGCTAGCAAAAAATAAAACATCTTGCTCCAATTGTGTTCATCTTTACATGTGACACCCTTGATATTGTTTTGAGTACACAGCCTCTATACATAGCTTGTGTCTATGTACACACTAGGTGTTTGAGTCTGTGTACATATGAAGATTAGAGGAGAACCAAACCTGTATTTATTGAAGTTAGACATTTTGAAAAATATGCCTTTTTGTTTTGCCAAAAGTTAGATAAAAAGTTTGACCCTTCTCAAGTATAGCATCAATCTTCACATCTATCTTTCAACAACAAATGAGCAAGTGTTTTTCCAAAATGTTGAATTATTCTCTACGCATGTCTTTCTGACCAAGAGATTTAGGGATTGATCAAACTGTGCTCGTCCATAAAACAAAAGTACAATACAACCTTTTATGTAAATGAGTAGAAGAAGCATCATCCGTGCAAAAAAAGCAATCAATCAACATTCATTATCAAATCATGAACTAATGGGAAATGTCACATTTTGACCAGATCATATTGTTGTATCTCCTTCACCATATTAATGTCTTCAGTCTGTCCAGTGCATTGTGTACATCTGTATGGCCTGCACATCAGAGAAACTGCCACATGTGTTAATCTGTGAAATCACTGAACCACAAGTACTAATGTGCTAGTATCAACAAATCTATAAAAAAATATTTTCAGTTTGTTAAGACAGTTTTGAAATATAAAATAAGAGATCTGCAGCCAAATTGAGTTAACATCCATCTTTGCAGCATCAATCCTGATTCAAAATGAACAATACAGCAAATCAGGCTCATTCAATCGAAGTGTTTCAAGACTGTACAGATAACACAATTCTCAGATTAGTATAATTACATTTTACAATATCATTCTTTTATCACAAAATATCCACACAAATAGACCAGACGGTAGATACAATACCTCCAGCCTTGATTTCTACATTCCTAACATTGATTAGAAAAAAATACTCACTGGTTTTCAAAACTCTCCGTAGATGTGTAGTGCACGGGTCAGGGGACACTTTCCCTTCTTTAGTCAATTAACGGCAACAGACTGAGGGGTAACTTAGTGAGCCGATCCCAGATCAGTATGTCCACAAACACTTGAGTGAGAGGTCTACATGTTAGTTGTGTTGAGCCTGGAGCGGCCGCTGGAGAGTCACCTGAGGTCGGGGCTACAGGAACCAGCCCTGCCTGCCTATATAACCTTTGACCTTGTGTCAGCTGACCTCTAGAGCCTCAGAGAAGCCGCTCCAGTCTCTGGTTCTGGCGTAGAGCAGGGGTGTCCAAACCTTTTTCACCGAGGGCCACATACACAACAATATACCAAGACCTGGGCCGCTCACTAGAGGTATATCGCCTCATAAGCTCATTTATAAGTCAGCAAAATAAATCAAATGTAGGTAAATGATGTGTGTGAGTGTTAGCAGCTCATCCCTTCAAACAGAAGCTCAGATTGATGATGATAATAAGGAGAAATAGGAAGGGTGTATTTCAAGCTTGTTATGTAAATAAGTCATTAGGCTTTTTTCTTATCAACTAAGATGTTAGAAAATATTTCCAACTTTAATTGATAACATCTATTTGAATGGTGGTCTTATTAACACATGAATACTACTGTGTAATATATTGTTACATTTATATTTAAGAAGTACAATATAAGAAAAGCACAAGTTTCATTTGTGGGCCATATCCCATTATACCTTTTTTATTTGCTGAGGGCCGATTCAAAAAGGTCCGCGGGCCGCATTTGGGCCCCCGGGCCGTAGTTTGGACACCCCTGGCGTAGAGCCTCACACACTCCCTGTTTGCACTGTGTGGTGATCACCGGGAGTCTCAGTGCTTTGGTGTGTGTAGTTTGAATGACCACTGAGAATTAAGTCACTGAAAATGTTCACCATGGATACGGTATGTGTTGCTATGGGAGAGCACCAAAGTACAAAGTGAATGTTCTCATCAGCAACACAGAGATATGTACCTATGATCTACCACAGTGGTAAGTGCGTATTCCGTTCTTTGATGGAGATATTAAGGTGATATGGATGTTCGGTATGGATGTGTTACTTAGGGACTTTGTTGATCAGAAATACAGATCGAAGATGTGTGAAGCATGTCGTATGAAAGGAATTAGCATTTCTACATGGACTCTAGTCTTTTTGACTATAGTTTACAGACTGTGATTACTGGAGGAAAACATTCATTTTTTTACGCAGTGCTGCAATATTCATCACTTCAGACAACCCTAATCAAATATTACCGGTTGGTTATGGAGACCCAAAGTGTTAACCATCTAATAAATAAACAAGACATTATGGAGTAAACAATCACATTAGTAAATACAGATACAAAATGTAATAAAGCCGTACAGTTGTGAAGTAACCAATTACATTTAAATAACACATCGCTTTTAAATAATTCATTGCGATTAAGTATTCAGTTTTTCACAATATCCTTTTCCAAAATCTGTATTACAATGCCACTTTTCTCAGTGACTGTTTCACAACCACTTTTAAAAGGAATAATACAATGTCATAATAACACTCCACTAACGATCTCAGGATGAAACGCATCATTCGGTTTACAGAGCTGTGTATACAAATGCTTGCATTACTTCACAAGGTCTTGCTTAGGTTACCTTTTTTGTCTGTAGCACTTCATATCGATATATTTTTTTATTTGTTGAATTCATTTTGAACACTTTGTGTCTGCATAATTGATAACAATATCTAATACACTTATAGTTTTAGACGGTCTTAGCATCTTTCCTAAACAACTAAAAAGAGGCAAATAATGAGCACTTCAATCAATCCTGTGAAGAAAAAGAGGGAAGTAATTAAATATTTATTCCGGTATAATCTTAATTGTGCTGAATGGAAACGGAGGATCGGGACACATTACGTGTATTCAACACTGTTTGCATCGGCCCATTTATACATTTGTCCCCGTCAGTAGTCTATTACCTAGAGCTTCTTTGATATCTGGCCAACAGGTCAAACCTCTTAAATGTGGTGAACCCAGGAGAGTACGTTGTGAGTAAGATTTATGGAACACCTGATTTCAGGAGAGTGCAGGTGCATTTGTTTCGTGACTCCCAACACCACCTCACACCATCTCTCTGCTGCTTCAGCACAGTGTCACAGATTCAGGGAACAACCCTTCTTTTCCCCCGGAGTAAAAACAGTGTACATTTGGAGGTATTCTCATGCTCACTAAAAAGGTCCACATGGTGCTCATAAGCCAGCTACGGACCAGAGGCAGAGTTTCCCCTGTGTGCTGCTGAGGGTAGGAGAGGTGAGCTCCTGGGTTAGAAGATGTTAGAACACATGCTCCAGTCCTGTCTTTCCTTTGCCTCCCAGTAACCTCCCTTGTACACAAAGTTTGTCTCTCCGGTGACCGAGTCCCTCCTCTGGTGAAACCACAGCGGCTGGTAGCCTTCGTATTCTTTACCTGTGGAAGAAGCACAGGTGTTACCCAATCGCTGTCATTAACATCGCACCCTAATGGAAAGGCCACAGCTGCAGGAGATTCACTGAGCGAGCAATTTGCCTTCATACATATGCATCTACAGGGAGAGCAGTCGATGGCTGTGCATTTGAGATGGATGGATCACAGCCATGTGACGGGCATGAGACGTGGTTCAAGTCAAGGTGAATATTTTAACCATAGTTTTGGAACTCCCTTAAAAGGTAGGGTGTGTACGTTTGAGAAACCGGCTCGAGTGCGCTAGAATTTGAAAATACACGACCGGAGAAAATCTGCCACTTCCTTACAGAGCCCCTCCTCCAACACACACGAACGCACACATGACCAATGAGGGCACGAGATAAGTTTGTGCACAGATGGAAGGCTGACAGGCAGGTAGGCCATCCAGTTATTTTAGCCGGGCCGGCTCAGATGATTGGTCGTGCTTTTTACAGTACTACGGCTTCCACAGATGACAGATTTTTTGTCAAAGCACTTCAGATATTCATTGCTATCGGGATGTTAAGAGCATTCCATGGAATATAACAAAAAGTGTATCTCGAGCCGGTTTCTCAAACGTACCTACCCCACCTTTAACTAAATAATGAGTTTGTTTCTTGATACAGAAACCACGTCAAAAGAGGGAGAGATTGCAGCACAGCAAGCAGCTCATGTTTATAAATACACAATGTAGATTTAACTCAGATGAACAAAGCATCCTTTTACCAGAAAAGTGCCCATAAGCATTCGGATAGACAGGATAAAGATGATGCCGTTCAAACGAATCACTCGCTAATGTGGCTTCACCATTAGGAATACTCACAGATTTCAGAGTTGTTTCTGTTATTTGATGAATCTTATTATTTCTAAATGAAAATGTCACATGTATGCAGGAACAAGTCATTTTTCTCCCGAGTCATTTTCTGGAGAAGTTGACATGAGAGGGGTATCATGCAGTTCCCACACAGAGGACACACTTAAGGATGGTGTGTGTGTGTGTGTGTGTGTGTGTGTGTGTGTGTGTGTGTGTGTG
>CALSBZ010037399.1:0-11516 GCA_943591055.1 Gobionotothen gibberifrons | reverse complement strand
CATCGGGTGTCAATTTCGGGACAGTGTGACGCGGGCTTTAAGGAAAATCCTCTTTACAATTCAAAGTAAGTTGGTATGAAGGGTTTATTTGGTACATCAAGAACAACCTGGTTTAACCAGACTCACAATGTCAGGGCAAAAGAAACAAATATCCCTCTCAGAAAAAGTTGAAATAAATAATTCACGTCACTTGGAAACGTATGAAAGAGGATTTCAGTGTCAAGTGCAAATGGTGACTCTAACCAGCTGGAATAATATTGATATGGAGAGCATGCTCACCTTACACATCTCCTGGGGCCAGTCCTCATCTCCTTCCTTCAGATACCCAGGAATGATGAAGCGGGTCTTCCTCGTCCCGCTGTAGTTTGACACCTGGATGCTTGCATTAGCGTTTATCTCCTGACAGTTTCAAAAGAAAAGCAAAGGTAAACTAATTGAAAGATGTATCTAGCTTTATTCTTCATTAACACAATACTCACTTGCCCAATATTAAAGTATCCATATAGATCCCTTAAACCCACAGGAAGTGGACAGTCCACAGCAACATTTTGAAAAAAACTACTGATTGAAGTTGATGTGAAGCTTGAGAATGTAACCCACTTTAATCGTCTAACAATATCATCCAAATAATGTGTTTTTTCATCCATCACTGATGTTGACATCATTATAGAAGAGGATATATTGGCTGCCAGTTTAGAGGAGAGGAGATATTTTAGCCCTGATTAACCTTTTTAATGTTCATGTGGGCATGGTGAAATTGTTATATAATATCTAAAACTAATGGTAACCCTCTGTATTGATTCACTGATCCACAGAGGATACACAGATAGTGTTTCCATACTCACACAGGATGAGAGAAAGCATCTCTTTCTTAGCTGTAACACACTAAATGAAATGAAAGCTGCTCTTGCCTGGTAGTAACGGTCCTTCTGGGTGAAGAGGAGGAAGCGGGTGCCGATCTCCTCAGGGTGCCAGGGCAGGGCGGAGGATGGTCTCTGAGTGGTGCCCCCCCACGGAGGCAGGTCATCAAAGCAGCCAAGCCCATCGAAACAGACCTCAGCCGCTGAGGACACGCAGGACACAGAACTGAGACCTGACCACATGTGAGGGTCCACAACCCCTCATGCATCCTGACACCTCGGACACATTGTTTTTATCAGAAATTACTTTTTCTACAGAACTTTAGGAAAAAGACAGATGATGAAAGTTGCAAACCATTCATCTTGGAAACATTTAATATATTTGTATTTAAAAGGGGCAAGTTTCAAACATACCTTTGGTTTATTATATGCACTTTACCAGATTATAGCTTTACGATAAAATATATTAAAACTAAATTAAGAAAGCACAACAACAAAAAGTAAAAACGACAGACAACAAAACACAAACACAAACTATAACACAAATTCAAAGTCATTAAATGGAAAAAAGGAATGTAAAAGGAATCCTTAAGACATTTAAGGCCTGAATATTGAACTGTCATATAGCTTTAATAAAGAAGTGACCAGGCTGCAGTTTGTGTCAGACATCGTGGAGCTTTGATTGATTGAATTTATTCACGATAAAAAAAAGACAAAACTCATTACATTCACACAGCACATGCACACAACAACACCACGGTGCAGAGCTACTTATATTGAACCAATCAAACTCTAAGACCCCTTTACTTTTCATTTAAATACAGTATATACAGCAGTGTGTATTTACGCTGAGTGTATTTATTCTTATTTATATATTTAACATCTATTTACCTTTACTTGTATCATTTATTTTGTACAGACTGCTGATAGATGTGTATATATAACTGACTGTTTGCACTCTGGTTAGACCCTCTTAATTTCGTTACACTCTGCTTGCATTATGTAATGACAATAAAGTCATCTAAACTAATCTAATTTCAGTAAAAGCAAACCGATAAATCCAACTTACCATATGCTGTTCCGACGAGGAAAAAGAGCAGACTCCACATGTGCGACATCTGTGGACATGAGGGGTTTTAGTTGTTGAATAAAGGAACAGAGTGATGAACAGGCTGATGTTGTGTACTTACCTTGAGTCCAGACCAGAACGTTGTGAGCCCACTGGTCAGCTCTTTAAATACTGCAGCCAGCTGCCGATGTGCCACGCAGCAGTGGGAAACACACAGGTGAGGCACACACATGTAGAGGTGAGGAACAGGTCAGCAGTTACATGTAATCGTCATGCTCTGAACTGTTCCAATGCAGATGTCCTCAGTGACTGGAACATGTCTGTTCTATATCGGCTGTTAAAACTGTTAAACCTGAAGTATCATCATCAGCATATGAACATTACATAGACATTACAACACACGATTATACAGTTAACTCTGAACGCCTTTGTTGTCATTGTAGAAACATATACAACAAGATTTTGGATTGCAACCCTGTCCCAGTGCGCTCATTTAAATGTCGTCATTTAGGTAGGTAGGGACATTGCACATTAATGAACACTTAAAACAATAAATGTGCCAAGCGTAAATATGCCAGATTTAGCTTTGAGCTACTTTCCATGATCCGCAGTCCCTCACATAAAACATTTAAGAAAATGAAATGTACAGACATAGCAAATACAAATACATGAAATGCAAGAAAGGTGCAAAAGAGCAAGAGCAGAATACACAATGACATGCCAATACAATATAGCAGCATCGATACATAAAGTGCAAGAGGAGATGCCCCTGTGTTAAAGTGCATTTAGCGGTGATTGCACGTCTGTTTGTTTCGCAACCATTCTTTGAGTTGACCCTTAAAATGATTGAGAGTGGGACAATCCCGTATCTCAGCTGGGAGGCTATTCCACAATGAGCTGCCTTTAATGGAAAGTACATTTTGTCCAAAAGTGGTCCGTCTGCGGTGGACCTCACTGTCCCCTCTGGTTTCTGACCTAGTGCAGCGTCCAGTGTGTTTTCTTTGGAGGAATTCCCCTAAGGGTGGGGGGGGGGAGTCCATGTAAACATTTATAAAGAAAGCACTTCTACTTTTAAAAGACTTAAAATTGTCAAAACTTAAGAAATTCTGTTTATCAAGGATGGTACAGTGGTGGTATGAATATGTTTTTCTGTCAAACACCTTGACAGCCTGTAGAAGAGTACAGCTGTTCTATGGGTTTCAGGTTTGTGGCACAAGCAAACGACCAGTTTGTCAAACAGTATTCAATGTGGGATAGAATCATACAGTGGAGGTATGACTTTGCAGCATTGACACAAGAAGGGTCTAATTTCTTAAAAATGTTGCAAGTTGAATTTAATAGTATTTGATACTTTATTAATGTGTTTCTTAACAGTCAATTTTGAGTCCAATATGACTCCAAGATACTTGAAGTGGGAGACTAGTTCTAATTCTGATCCGTATAAAAACACATTAGATCCTTCGATTTTGACTGGTCGTTTACTGAACATCATGCATACTGTTTTTTTTACATTTAACTGTGAGCAAATGTTGTTCGGCCAGTGTTGAACCTTGTCCAATGCATTTGAGAGACAAGATGAGATTATTTCAGTGTTCTTCCCGTGTATAAAGATGACCGCATTATCGGCATGCATTTATACATTCAGGACATACAGTACATTAGGCAAGTCATTTATTTACAGCAGTGCTTCTCAAAGTGTGGTCCGCGGACCACTGTTGGTCCGTGAGCGACCCCTAGTGGTCCCGGCCGTGAGTATATTGGTAACATTTCACATTTGAAATAAATGTAAGTTTTCCGCACTCTCGCGGGAATATCTCCGCAATGGAGCGAGCTTAAGTTTCAGCGCAACACCTTCGTCACACATGTTGCCACCTGTTTGTACCATTTTCAGGCGATTTGTAATCTGTTCTAGAAAAACGATGTGTTTTTGGATATTTGTGGAGTTAGGTGGTCCGCAAGTGTTTTTTTGTTGGTTAAGTGGTCCTTGGTATGAAAAAGTTTGAGAAACACTGATTTACAGTGAAAAAAGTAACGGTCCAAGAATGGAACCTTGTGGAACCCCAACACGGTTGACAAGGTAGGGGGATTTGGCTCCGTTGACCAAAACACACTGTTTTCTGTTCGATAAGTAAGACTTGAACCAATGTATTGAAACTGCCGAAAAATTTGGATGGAGTGAAGCGAAACCTTTGTCTAAATGTTGGTGATTAGTTTTGAGACCCATTTCTCAGCTATCTTAGGTCCAAACTGACATCAAAGAACCACCAAAGAACACCAAAGAACACCAAAGAACACCAAAGAACACGTCCCGACAGAACGTCGCCTCACGTCGCCTCACGTCGCCTCACGTCGCCTCACGTCGCCTCACGTCGCCTCACGTTGCCTCACGTCTCCTGCGTCTTGGCCATGTTTCGCACTGGAACACACCGCAAAGACTTCAGCCGACGGCCAAGTAGCACATACGAACTGCGCATGCGTGAGTGCCGGCAATAACTCTCCTTACCAGCAGGCGGAGGTAGTGTGTATTCGTCATTCAAATGAGGCAACAACCGGAAGACAGACTGCGTGAAATAGCGTGTGTCAGAGTGTACCCAGAGAACAGGCTGCAGCACCTCACTTTCTAGGGGAGGAAAAGTGTTTTAAACCTGGGTAAAAGTGTTCCAAATGTGGGGAAAACTGTTTTAAATAGGAGCAAAGTGTTGGTACTAGCAGGCTGCATCACCTAACTTATAAGACTAGCAGGCAGCATCAGCTAACCTTACAACATAAGGCAGGAAAAGTGTTTAAAATGTGGGGAACACTGTTTGAAATAGGGACAGAGTGTACCCAGAGAACAGGCTGCAGCACCTCACTTTCTAGGGGAGGAAAAGTGTTTTAAACCTGGGTAAATAAACTCTTGCGTCCAGGTGAGATGAAAATGAAAAAGAATAGCCGTCTGTGTGTGCCTTCTTAATCGTTTGTTTGGGTCCCTCACTTCCGTTTCGCTTCTCATGCACTGATTCGCTAAGCTGAACAGCCAATCAGAGTGATTTATTTTGCTGACAGCCTTTTACCGGCAGCCTCCCGATTCAACATGTTGAATCGGCGGTGGAAGGTGTCGGCACGGCCGAAAAGTCATGACGGTGCGGGACACACCAAGACACACCAATCTGAGTAGGGCGACACAACGCTCCTCGACGGCCGGACATCTATCGACGGCCGATTTCCGATAATAAGGACATCACACCTATTACCTGTAGGAAAGACAGGCGGCTGTTAAAAGCAGAGTTCTCCATTGTGCTGCTAAGCCAAGTCCACGTGTCTACCTCATCACTCCAAAGAATCGTGCTGTGCACTCCAACTCCAAGCAAGGAGGGTAGGTCTACCTCAAGGTGGTGCCAGTCATCATCAGCCATGGGGACAAGTCTCTTGACACCTACGCGATCCTGGACGATGGAGCTGAACCAACGATGATATTGCCAGCTGCAGTTCAACACCTGGGACTCAAAGGTGAAGCTGAGTCTCTCTTTCTGCAGACCATCCGCAAAGATGTGGCCAGCCTCACTGGTGAGTCTGTTGACTTCCATGTCGCCTCTCTGACACAGCCTCCTAAGCAGCATCTCATTACGGGTGCCTTTACAGCGGGTCAGATAGCCTTATCGGAGCAGTCCTACCCTGTGACAGCACTCCAGAAGCGTTATCGCCACCTGAAGGGGCTTCTGCTGAAGAACTTTAGTAAGGTTCAGCCGCTACTGCTAATTGGCTCGGATTGCACCCACCTGATCACAGCCAGGGAGCCGGTCAGGGTCGGTCCCAAAGGTGGACCCACAGCCATCAATACAGCACTCGGCTGGGCACTTCAGGGTCCAGATGGGCTAACATCTCAGTCGACTTCATGCTACTTCACATCTGTCAAGCCAGCAGCAGATGACCTCTACCAACATGTTGAACGTCTCTGGCAGCTTGATGTGCTCCCGTTCAAGAGTGAAAGGCTAGTAGTACGGTCCCGATTGGACCAGGAAGCCGTGAGTATCCTGGAAGCCCGCACTGAGAGGGTGAAGGTGGGCGACACACTAAGGTATGCTATACCTCTTCCCCGCGCCAGGGACGCTTCACCCTTAATGGCCACTCCTGAAACAATTATGCCAATGCTTTGCAGCACTGAGCGCAGACTCATTAACCTGTTGAACGCCATCCCTGTTTTTCAGGTCTCAGGCTCGAAAATGACATTCCCAGAACAAATGACCATAACTACAGTTCTGAAAGGGGAAAATTAATAATTGTTTTTCTCAAAGTAATGATAAACCTTTGAGTTGGATGTAGAAAAGTCAGAATCAATATAGATGTTTTTTATTTTAAAGATAATTCAGATTGAACATAGTGAAAAACTGTAAATTATAGTGTCCGTCCAAAGATTATTTTTTACTTATAGTGAAAACCACCCTTGAATGATGGGATGGTAGACTAAAAGCTTTAGGAATCCAAAGTACAACATATAATAAGTACCCTGTATCAAGATTGATGCAAAACAAGTGACATTTGACCTTTTTAGAGTGGTTTAGCAACAAAAAAAACACTTCTGGGGTCATTTGGGTGGATTTTCCATATCTCTTGCCCCCCTTGATTAACATCTCTTTTTAACCGCTAGAGCCAATGGAATCGAGGGAAAGTTCCACATACACACACAGGTTACCAAATAAGGAGTGAGAGTGACGCGTAGCCAAAACCGGAGTTGTGACACACTCTGGTGGCAAACATTAGCAGCTAATTTGTATTCTCCGATTTTTGCATACAAATTGAATTATGGATTATCAATACTTTTTTCAAAGTGACAGACACATTGGATTAACCTATGGATTAACATTCAGCCGCGTTTTTTCTCGTTTTAATGCCATTGAACACGACTTTTGATCAGAATAACAGCTAAAGTGAGCATATCTCCGTGTTTTGCTACCTAAAGCTACGTCGTGTGTTGTCTGTATTTGCTTCCCCTGTCACGAGTTCTGAACGCTCAGTGATGATCCTTATAGTTCTATAATCTGTGGACTCTCAGGATATTATCTAAGCTTGTTTGTGCAGATCCAGCTAGAGTTCTGTGCTAACGGCTTTAGGATTTTTTCGCTCGTGGCTAATTCAGAGGCTCCCCAGCTAGAATGTTACCATTCACTGTTCTAGGAATGTTTTCAGCGGGAAGTTTTCTTTTGGTTCCCAGAATATTCTTCTGAAAGGTAGGATAACGTTCTCTAAAAACATTCTTAAAATGTTTGGTGATAACTTTCTTAAGATGTTTTTGTTAACCTTCTTAAGATGTTTTTGATAACATTGTTCGAACATTATGCCTTACTATTCTTAAAACGTTTTCAGCTGGACGTTTTATTTTGGTTCCCAGAATGTTCTTCTGAAAGGTAGGATAACGTTCTCTAAAAACATTCTTAAAATGCTTGGTAATAACCGTTTCTAAATGTTTTTGATAACATTGTTAAAACATTGTGCCCTACTATTCTTTAAACGTTTTCAGTTGCACGTTATATTTTTTCATGTTGCCAGAATGTTATTATTTTAGAGTAGGATAACGTGCTTTATCATTCCGATTTATCAGAAGTCTTTTTATAAATGCGACCAGCAGCTAGTCACTGTCGGTGTCACATATACTGGAGGGGACCCAGAATCAGACTCGGAATCAGCTGGTGAAAGTAACATTTGTTTATTAGAAAAGGGGAGCTGGGAGTGGAGGTTGGTTATGGCGGCAGTGGGAAACAGTTGTTCCAGGGTGGGTAGAGAGGCCTGCTGGTATTGGGAGTGTGGAAGGCCTTGGATTCCTCCTGGGAGAGACATAAAAATGAGTGTGAGGCAAAAGCAGGCAAAGTTGTCAAAGAATATGCTGGTAAAAAGCTAGAGCGGCACGCAACAAACCGTTCACGGCAACAATCCGTGACAGTCGGTCCGTTCTTCGATATGTCTGTCTCTCTCAAATCTAAAGGGTGCAATACCGATTTGTATCCACTATGCATAAACAGCGGACACTGTTTATACGCAGCCCTCACAAACCACACATGGCCAGATAGCTTATCCGACAGTTAGAACCTACATACGAGACACAAGCTTTATAGTCAGAAAAAAGTATGATTATTTTCTGATATTTTACACACATGATATTATGAATACTGTGGGCCAACATACCTTAGTGTGATTATAAGTGCATGTGAGTGAATATTGGCATGAAAATTCGTTTTTATACGTCCTATTCATTGTCTCAATGCGCTCATCTTAAGAAAGTTATCACAAAAATGTTAAGAATATTTTTAGAGAACGTTATCCTACCTTTCAGAAGAACATTCTGGGAACCAAAATGAAACGTCCCGCTGAAAACGTTTTAAGAACAGTAGGGCATAATGTTCTAACAATGTTATCAAAAACATCTTAAGAAGGTTATCAAAAACATCTTTAACATTTTAAGAATGTTTTTAGAGAACTGCCAGGTCAGAGAGTACAGAGCTATGGCTAGCAGAGAAGAGCGCTGACCCGCAAGAGCCAGCTCTGGGCTTGCTGTGGCACTGTCCGACTGATCGACTTGGTTACCGGTCAAGGCCGATGGAGAGCGCGACTCCCACTATGCTCCACATATATAAGGTGCTTGCCCGGCAATATGACCCTTTCTGAGTCCTTATTCCTTACACTGCAAGGGCCAAAGTGCAGAGGAGCTGGGATGACACAAACCTTCCTCTTGACATTGTTCAGGCTTGGTCCAGCTGGGAGAGGGAACTCCCCAGGCTGGCAGACATCACCCTGCCACAAACCTACACGCCACTGGAGGCTGCAACTGAAGCCACCGACTGCGCTCTGCACGTCTTCTGTGATGCCTCCGAACAGGCATATGGTTCTGTAGCTTACCTCGCAACGAAGGTTGGTGACAAAGTCCATGTGTCATTTGTCATGGCAAGGTCTAGGGTAGCCCCGAAGCGCCAGCAGTCGATGCCAAGGTTGGAACTCTGTGCAGCGTTGACAGGAGCTCAGCTATCCTCTCTCCTCCATCGAGAGCTCACCTTAAACATCACCCAGACCTATCTCTGGACTGATTCCACCACAGTCCTGACTTGGCTGACGTCAGAGTCATGTAGGTTCAAAGTCTTCGTGGGAACCAGGGTATCTGAGATCCAGGAATTGACAGCTGAGCACACCTGGCGGTATGTTGACACAGCCAATAATCCAGCCGATGACCTCACCCGTGGCAAGACAGTAGCTGAGCTGGCGGCACCAAATCGGTGGATTCAAGGTCCAAGATTCCTACGTGGCCTGTCTGACCAATGGCCGTCGCTTCCTGCCCCCACAGAGCCCGAAGATACTGACGAGCACAAACGAGCTACCTTCTGCGGCCTAAAGCGAACCAGTTCAGTACCTCCAACACCAGATGTCAAACAGTTTGACACATGGACAGACTTGGTCGAGGCCACCAAGCAGTTCCTTCACGGGGCGGCAACTGACCCTTCCTTGCCTCAGTCTGACCTGCGTGACGCTGAAAGCTTTATGTTTATGTTTATAAAGGATCCCCATTAGCTTTTGCTCTTGACAAAAGCTACTCTTCCTGGGGTCCGACACTTAAAACAATACAACAATAATACAACAATAATACAACAACATTCAAGACATAATTCCTGACATCATTAACAACATCACCAATATCATCAACAATTTTCAACATCATCAACAATCTCATCCACTTTCAATATAAATCTCAGCCAAGGATGAGTGCAAAAGACACTCACCAGTACAAAGCATGAGATCAAATTAAATTAGGGTTCACAGTTCACAAGGGTACATGGTCATTAGTAGATGGCCCTTCAATCTCTTCTTGAAAGAGGCTCTGGACTCTATTTCAGCAAGGTAGTTTGGCAATGAGTTCCATTCCTTTATAGCTCTATAAGTCACAGAAGATTTCAGAAGATGTGTCCTGGGTTTAGGTGCCAGTAGATGGCCTGATGTAGCTTGTCTAGTCCTATGGTCATGCTCGTCTCTTGTGTAAACTATTTGATCATAAAAATACAGTGGTCTTTTGCTAAATAAAAGCCTCCTGTTGGAGCGCAGCCAAGCAGAATGCTTCCAAGAGGAGATTGAGTGTCTCAAGGCTGGCAAACCAGTAAAACCCGGAAGTAAACTCAGTATGCTTTCACCGGAGATTGATCCTGCAATGGGTCTGATCCGCGTCGTGGAAGATTTCGCCGCATGGAGACTTCCTGTGCTATGGAAATTTACCCCATCGTTCTCGATCCCAGCCATGCAGTCACAAAACTCCTCATTAAGGACATGGACGAGCGCTTGCTCCATCCAGGGCCCGACAGGGTCTTTGCTGAGACTAGGCGCCAGTACTGGGTCCTGCGTGGGAGACAGGCCGTCAATCATCATCAGAGGACTTGCACTGGATGCAGGAAGTGGAAAGGGAAGCCAGTGATAGCGATTATGGCCGACTTGCCTTCTGCTCGTCAGCGGCTCCTCAAGCCTCCATTCTTCTCTACTGGGGTCGACTGTTTTGGGCCATATACTGTCGAGGTAGGGCGGCGCAGTGAAAAACGGTGGGGAGTCATCTTTAAATGTCTCACCACTCGCTGTGTCCACCTAGATCTGCTTAATAGCATCAATGCAGATGCTTTCCTCTTGGCCTTGAGGCGATTCATCGCTCGGCGAGGCACCCCCTTCGAGATTCTCTCAGATCAGGGGACAAACTTCCGGGGAGCAGCTAGGGAGCTTGAGGAGGCGTTTGCTGGAATGATTCCCCAACTGCAAGAGGAACTTGCCCAGAAACAGATCAAGTTTCACTTTAACCCTCCAGCATCTCCCCACTTTGGTGGTGCCTGGGAGCGCGAGATACAATCGGTCAAGAAGGCTCTACAAGTGGTGATCGGCACTCAGTCTCTCCAGGGAGAAGTCCTCCTCACCTTATTGTTAGTTGAGGTGGAAGGTATCTTAAATGCAAAACCCTTAGGCTATGTGTCATCAGACCTCGCAGATCCAGATCCTGTGACGCCAAGCATGTTGCTGATGGGGCGGCAGGATGCCTCTCTTCAACAAGTATCATACGCTACAGACACCCTCAGCAAGAGGCGGTGGCGTCATTGTCAAATGATGGTTGACCACTTCTGGGTGCAGTTCATCAGAGGCTACTTGCCATCCCTTCAAGTCTGCCAGAAGTGGCGGCAGCACACTGATGGTCTTCTCCAAGGTATTGTCCTGATGATAGTTGATCCTCAGCTTCCACGTGCCCACTGGCCAGTGGGGAGGGTCGTCAAGCTGAATGCCAGTGCTGATGGATGCATCCGGTCGGCTGAGGTTCAAGTTGGGGACAAGACGTACCTGCGACCCGTGGCACGCCTTGTGCAGCCACCAGCTCTACCGGACGACGATGCTGATCCAGGGACTTCTGCTGCACCTGAGGGAATTTATTCTGTTTTACATAATAGCTATGCTATTCTGGGGGGCGGCTGTTGTAAATTCCCCTTGTTTTCCTTGATCTGCGTTATATCGTTCGTGTTTTAGTCAGGCACATTTAGGGACAGCTAAAGTAGCGCAGCTGCGGGTCCTCAAGCTGTTTGCACATGTGCGTTCATGGCAGGACA
>CALSBZ010037397.1:10004-12585 GCA_943591055.1 Gobionotothen gibberifrons | reverse complement strand
ATAGCTAGCCTCGTTAGCATGCACCGGGTGATTTCCCTCCGAGCCGCATCGCAGCTCGGAGGGAAATCACCCGGAGTATACTGTATGAGTATTCCGTGTGTGAATGCAGACATTCTCCTGCCATCACAAACATGTAAAGCCATCTGCTGACATTGCAGTTTATATATGTAAACGTTAGCAACTGAGCATGCAGAGCCGCGTCGCAGCTCGGAGGAAAACCACACATAATGTACTGGCCGTAAGGGAAATCACCCGGAGTATACTGTATGAGTATTCCGTGTGTGAATGCAGACATTCTCCTACCATGACAAACATGTAAGGCCATCTGCTGACATTGTAGTTTATATATGTAAAGGTTAGCAACTGAGTTAGCCCAGTTAGCACCGTGTCAATGGCTATTAGCACCCCAAAAAACGTTTACCCATTTTCACAGTTGTGGTAGATATAGCTTGCTTGTTTTAAACATCATAAATACACAAACAACAATGAATACTTACAGGTTGTGTACCCGAATCTCCCGCTGGTCCAAACTAAGTAGGAACAGCATCCTCCTTCAGTGTCCTACGCTGTACAAATCCGGCATCCAACAGTACATGTTTAGGCTGGCAGGGTGCGGCGGCTGCGGCCAGCGCCGCTGGGTGTGGCCATAGCTTCTCTGGATTGGTCCATTTAGTTCCGGGTACGTGCTTTCGTAAGCACGACCCGGAAGAACCAAATGGATGATGACGTTTCACCAACGAGGTGTTTTGGGGAGGTATTTTCTGTGTTAGTTTTACTCCACTTCTACAGGGTGTACTTTGAGGGTTTTGACTCTGCACACCGTTTACATGCAGAAAAACCTTCATAACACACAAGGGGACGGGTAATAACCGGAAAAGCATGACATGTCACCTTTAAATCCGAACAGAGTCCTTTCATTGTCCAAAGGCGACAGTGTGTGCAGAAAAGTTTAGCTCTTGTTCGAATAATAGTCCCAAACAGGCGCAGAGGCATTTTTCTTTTTTACTAGTTCTCCGAGTTCGGGGCCGGCAAATGCTGCCGCCATCTTGCTCAGCTGAGCTCTGAGAGCGGGAAAGACGGACTGCCCTCCCCTGCCCTCTGCTGGCGCGTGCTGTGCATTACAACCAATGTCGTCCCTGTCAAAACTCCGTGTCAGTGTAATAGAATGAAACGCATCTGTGATTTGGCGCACAGTCTGTGACGTCACGGTATTGAAAATCATACCGACGGGATTTTGAAATACCCTGGTATACCGTAATACCGTCATACCGCCCATGCCTAATATGTGCATCTCAAAAGTGCTTAATTTTAGATCAGCAGCAGCAGCTTGAGTTTCTCTTTTTCTTTGTTAACCGTTTCACATCATGACTTAACAGTTTCAGACGACTATAGAACAATATCAGTCTTTACACATCATAACAATTGAACAGTTTTAAAGTTTCTCTTTCTTTCCCTCTTATATTGCAGTCCCTCACTCACTTTTTTTTATTCAGTGCGAGAATTGAGCTTGAGCTTGTCCTGCCAGGAGTTTAAATCTGGGCTGAAATGGTGTCAGGGCCATTCTCATACACACATGCAGGTGCTCATTGGTTAGCCTCGGTTAGCCTGCCCTGGAACGATATTTAGTTCTAATATCATTTTAATATAGTCCCTGTAGAGGGCCCGCCAGACATTCTCATCCCGGCCCGCACGACGGGGGTGACTGCGTTCCCTGCCTTGAAGAAGAAGTGATCCTTCGTTGTAAAGAGTCTGCTTCGTGCGCGCTCCGCACCACAGCAGTAGCCCCGCTGTGACAGAGTCCAACAGAGAGGCAGGAGCTGCGGGACAGTAGCCTAGAAGCAGGGTTGGGTTGTAACGGAATACATGTAACTGCGTTATGTAATCAGAATGCAAAAATCAAGTAGGCTAACTGTATTCAGCTGGCGTTACATTTGAAAAACGAGTAATCTGATTACAGTTACTTTCGTAAACCTGAAGTGAATACATTTTGGAATACTTATTGGAATTATTGGTGGAAAAGATTCCTCACAAAATGTAATATTCATTACCGGCAGACTGTGTGCACACTGCACAGCGCTGCAGCCTGTCTGTGAGCGAGAGAGAGATGCAGGCAGAGTGTCTGTGAGGCCCCGCCCCCGCACGCAGATGAGAGAGAGAGGTCTCTTTTAAAATATATTGAACGTTACAAACGGAGATGGTTAGATAACATGTGCAAGATAACGTTTATGTAGCATTTCTTTATTGTCGAAATGATGACATTTCATAATGGGATCAAATCAAAGTGAATGGCCTGCTGCTGCTGAATGCATGGGGCAAGGGACTGGAACAAGTTTTAAAAGTTATTACATCGTTTTAATAAATAATAATGATAATTCATTCTATTTAGGGGCGCCTTTCAAAGCACCCAAGGACACCTTACAATTCATAATATTTTCCAAGGAAAGGTTTTAAGACAGTACAAAGAATGCGGGTGATGTTTTTTATGTGGGGTGCAGATGAGAGGGAGCTGTCCAGAATGACACCAAGATGTTGTGTTTGAGTTCTTGATAAGCCATTAAAACAGTAAAATACGTGTCTCCTG
>CALSBZ010037397.1:2504-7504 GCA_943591055.1 Gobionotothen gibberifrons | reverse complement strand
TCTATCCATCTATCCATCTATCCATCTATCCATCTATCCATCTATCTATCCATCTATCCATCTATCTATCTATCCATCTATCCATCTATCCATCTATCTATCCATCTATCTATCTATCCATCTATCTATCCATCTATCCATCTATCTATATATCTATCTATCCATCCATCTATCTATCTATCTATATATCTATCTATCCATCTATCCATCTATCTATCTATTTATCTATAACAATAGTCTTCATTTACAATATAGACAATAGGCATGATTTTTAAACAACATACATCTATTGCAGTTATGATGTCATAATAACATACAATTGTATAAAACACAATTTGCTTACATCTTTGTTCTCTTTTGAGAATCAAACATAACAGATTTAAATAAAATAAATAATGCAAACAAACAAGTGAAATTAACTAAATTGCTGAATTGCTTTGAATTCACTGGCAGGAGCGACAAGTGAGCAGGAGCAAAAAGTGAACAACGAAGGAGAGATTGAACAAAGAGAAAGAGTAGAGGACAGAGAGAGTAATGAACAGGAAGAAGACAGAGAGACTCAAGAAGATGGAAGAGAGGGTGCAGGTTATGGAAAGGAGAGAGACATGGAAAATGAATGTTGACAACATTTTCTGCATGTCCAGATCATTAATAGTAACAATCAATCAACTGATTCTTACTTTCAAAAAGTATTGATGCTGCAGCCCACTGACATGGTTTGAAATCAATATATTATCCAATTTGTGACCCCCCACAGGACTTAAAAAGCACCTAACTAGATCATGAAAATCCCAAAAATCTCGGGGGGGTATACCACCGAGCATGTTTGGAGCTCGGTATTTAGGAAATCCTGGATACGGCCCTGGTTGGTGTTGATGTAGAAAGGACACGATGAATATTATAACATTTAATGTAGCCTTACTATGAAGGCTGACCTAAATACGGTGCTTTTCTACAGATTACTTTACCACTGCACTGGTAAGGTAAAACCAGGCCGATTTAATAAGATGTCAAGTGCTTTGTAACTTTGACCCGCTTGACTGAATACACAAAAAACAAACTAACTGTATATCACTATAACATGATGATGATGGTGATAAAGAATGCATCTAACGTTCCGCTGTTCATTAAAAAAACAGAGCATTAAACAAACCATCATGCTCTTACTTTGAAAACCATGCGGAAATGTCGTCATCAGCAGGCCATCACGTGGTTTCCGAAAATAACCGAGTGACACGAGTAGATTTTAGCCGAGACCGGCGGAAAAGTTTGTCTCAAAACTCCGTGTGTGTAAAAAGACGATCCACAAGCAGAGATTTGAGATCCGCAAGCAGAAATGTGCAAATCTTTTAAATGCATTTGTGGATGGTGTTTTACATTTACAAATCACATATTTACACACAAATTATTTTGATGTTCACACAAATAATTATGAGACATATCTAAGCCCATACTAATGCTTTTAACCCTTACCTTTTCTGTAATAACAACATTTAAGTTTCAGTTTGAAAAAAAGATCCAAACTTCTCCAGGGCCTCCAAATCTGAGGAAGCGCATGTGGGATGTGTTACCCTGGTTAGCTTTGCATTTGGTATTACAAATAATGCAGCGTACATGAGTAAAGTTTGTTAAAACTGCCTCTGGGCTTGCTCTTAAACAAGCTGACAAAGCTCATCATTTTACATCCAGTGGCACTCTCAGGTAGGAAGAATCAACCCCAATGGTTTTTTTAAGAATTTGATTTTTGCAGTAAAATTACCAACACTACAGAGTGATTTAGGGACTTTCAGTTATTTGCTTTGGTGTTGGGGCCTGCAGCTTACACAGTGCAGTACAGTGGGTTTATCTGGGCTCAAATAGGCTGAATATAGCTGGAGTTTAGAGTCATGGCTGACACCTCACACACTTATTGTATACAGCGTAAACAAATGAGGACAACTGAGGGTGAAGGATCCATGTTTGCATGTAACAGTAACCTTGTAACTACATCGGCTTTGTGAACCATTATATGTTAAAGGTAAAAGATGAAGGGATCAGCGTGTATGAAATGGAAATTAAACTAGATGGAAGCAGGGAATAAACAGTGTGGCATTATGGGTAAGCAGGCTGTGATTAGAGAACAGATCAAACTTTATGCAGTTTTATTTCCAGGATACAGCACCTCCATATACATGCTGCCTGCTTTGTAGAGAATTGCAGTTAATGCCACAGTCCACACACAAACAGAAGCTTACACATGCTCAATGAGTTTAATTCAAACACACACACTGAATCAAACTGAGAAAATAAGCAGACACACAGCAAACAGCACATTACAGCACAACATGTCACAAGCTGCAATCCCCAATACTTGCCCTAAATAATGGTGTGTGCCACCGGCATGAATAATGGACGATAATGTTTTGCTCCTCTCTCTACGATGAATAATATATATATATAGTATATATCCATTTCTGCCTCTCCGTCTTTGTCTGTACAGTTCTTAGAGATGCCGAGGAGGCCGTGGAGGGACGAGCCACATGCTGATGTGTGAATGAAAAAAGGACGGAACGAAGGAAAAACAAACAAAGAAGGAGATAAATCCAGCAGAGGACAAAAGGAAACATAAGGGAGTTGAAGTTGTGAAGCTCCATGAAAGAGGAGAGACGAGTCCAATCAGGAAGTGTAACACACAAAGTCCTGAGAGACACGGAGAGGATTGGAAGTGAAGGAGAGGAAGACGAGCAGGACAAAGACGCTTGAAGCTGGGGAGTGGCAGGAAGAGACGGAGAGGGACAGACTGAGGTAGGAAAGAAACTTCTGGATGGTCTCCACAGCAACACCCAGCTGGTTACCCCCCCTCCGAAAATGGCCTCCAACTTCAACGACATCGTCAAGCAGGGCTACGTTCGCATGCGCAGCCGCAAGCTGGGGGTGAGTGTTTGTAGAACATTGTCCATTAATCAGCATATCATTGCATTTGATGACACATCATAATGATGCACTTTATGTTTAGCAGTATTTCAAAAAGTTTATCTTTACACATATTTTCTGGTTTCCGTAATCCTGCCACACAGGTTATTTTGTTTCTATTCGTCAGGTTTGGACAAATACAACGTCTCTCATCATGACAAGTAGGATAATGATAGTCTATAAGAATTACCAGATCATATTTACATTAATTATATTTTAGCATTTTAACAATATTTACAGAACATTCAGAACAATTCACAAAAGATAGTAATTCTAAATAAATAAAACATCTAACATGTTAAGCATTATTAAACTCTCTCTCTCTCTCTCTCTCTCTCTCTCTCTCTCTCTCTCTCTCGTATTCAAATTAATTAATCAATTATGTTTTCTATTTTATTGTAATGTAGAGACAATTACGTTACAATTATATGTAAAAAAAAAAAAAAAGTCTAAATATGATATTTGGCCTCAAATCATCTGAGGCCTGGCGCCCCCCCTGCGATCTTCCCCCCCCAGGTTGGGAACCACTGATCTAGAGCAGTGTTTCTCAAACTTTTTCATACCAAGGACCACTTAACCAATAAAAAAACACTCGCGGACCACCTAACTCCACAAATATAAAAAGAAAACATTGTTTTTCTAGAACAGATTACAAATCGCCTGAAAAGGGTACAAACAAGTGGCAACATGTGTGACGAAGGTATTGCGCTGGGCTATATCATGTAATCGAAAGAAACGTAACCTCTCTCCATTGCGGAGATATTCCCGCGAGAGTGCGGAAAACTGAAATTTATTTATTTATTTCAAATGTGAAATGTTACCAATATACTCACGGACCACTATGGGGCCGCTCACGGACCACCAGTGGTCCGCGGACCACACTTTGAGAAGCACTGATCTAGAGAATTCGAACAGCTCTTATCATGGCTGCCACTGAGGGACTTCCGGGTCATTTCACTCCGTTAAGAACCTTCCTAAGCTAAATGACAATTTGACCGCAACCCTGTTTTATATCTTATTTAACTTTCCTATTTGTTGTTCCACAAACCAAAGGTCAGCCCAGATCGCTCCCCTGCAGGCGGCCATGTGCTTTCTTGGAGTCCTTAGCCTCATCTCAATACCCCTCCTCGACTCCTCCTTTCCCTCACTAGCCTCCTTTCCTGCGTCTTAGCTCCGCCTCTGTAAGATGCGAGCGAGAGACACGAGGAGGTGACGCGAGGACAGAGGAGTCCTCAGGTATTAATTGGGATGTCCTCGTTCACTCAAACGTCACTTTTAAACGACGTCTGTTAATGATGACATGTGAACAGCTGTATCCCCTCTCATCGGGTTTAACTGAATAACTCCTTAGAACCGGCCCATTTGGTGTTAAATATTTATTTAAATGAATGAATCTTTCTCTTGTTAGTCAAGGAATGCAATGTATGATGGTTGGTCCTGCTTTTGTGTTCCGTTTTGGTGTAAAATGTAGCCTACATTTAAATAAAAATATAATGATAGTAATGTGAAAGCCTTTTAGAAATGAATTGCACATAATAATTCCCACAGAGCTGTGAGCATTTATACATGTATGTGACACTTTTCCACTCATCTTCCAGTTGTCCGTTTTCCTCTGTTGGAATCGACCAGCTGTGAAGGTGGGGGCGGGGCTTTTATAACGAGTAGTGAAAACACTTCCGCGTAGTCTGCTCACGTGTATCCTCCCGCACCCCTCCTCCCTCACCCCTCCTCGACTCCTCCGTGTGCATTTCAGCAATTGGGACGTCCTTCAACATGGCGTGTCTTGATCGATTTCCGGGTCAAGTCCCGGAGGAGGGGAAGAGAGGAGTCGAGGAGGGGTATTGAGATGAGGCTAGTATCGCAGCGGACCGGGAGTCTGATTCCGACCCATGGACTTTTGCTCTGTCATTCCCTCTCTCTCCTCTTTCCAGTCTGTCTCTCTGAAATAAAAGGAAAGACTCAACAACAAAACAAATCTAAATTTGACCACCGTTGTGTTGCTGCACTTCTGTGTGTGTGTGTGTGTGTGTGTGTGTGTGTGTGTGTGT
>CALSBZ010037396.1:27606-38345 GCA_943591055.1 Gobionotothen gibberifrons | reverse complement strand
ATAAGTAATAAGGGAGCTTGGAGTGATTTTCGGTGCGGTAATAGGTTCGCATTTTTCGCTCGGGGCTAATTCAGAGGGTCAGTGTATGGTATGTGTGTTTTTTTTTCTGTGCAGACATGATTTTGAGTTTTTCCCCGTTATATGGATATAAAATATTCATAGTTTATTCAATATTAAGGTTCCTTGAGACACAGTGTCGTGAAAAAAGCCCTGAGGGGGCTTAACAGGTTAAAGGTGACATGTCATGCTTTTCCGGTTATTACCCGTCCCCTTGTGTGTTATGAAGGTTTTTCTGCATGTAAACGGTGTGCAGAGTCAAAACCCTTAAAGTACACCCTGGAGCGAGTAAAACTCTAACACAGAAAATACCTCCCCAAAACGCCTCGTTGGTGAAACGTCATCATGACGTCATCGTCATTTGATTCTTCCGGGTAAGTGCTTACGAAGGCCCATTCCCAAACCGCCCCCTACACCCTACCCCTACACCCTACCCCTCCGTTTGCGCGTTCACGCGGAGGGTCCGCCATATTAAGGGCTGTTCCAAAGCAACGAGTGTGGAGCGGTGTGGAGGGGGAGTGGGCTATCAAGCCCTCAAACAGCGAGTGTGCATCAATGCTGACTTGAGACCGGTCTCTACCTGACCGGAGTCACGCTGTATGTGTCCGTCAGGAAACAAGCTGTTTACAAGTAGTTCCAGCAAACATCCACTGATAACCTGCGATGTTAACGACATATGTTTTAACTTAGGATCATACCTGTGTTTAGTCTAGAAAAAGGTAAATGTGTGCATTTTATTATAAAGTTGTGTATATTTACAGACTGTTGCAAAAACTAAGAAGCTTATAAACATCAGGTTTAAAACTAAAAGAGCTTTATAAAAAAGTAACACAATGAAAGATGTTTGGAGTTTTATTTGAGTTATTAATTTAAATGTTTAGTCCAAGAGATGCTGATTTGAAACCGTTGTTACATACAGTTACAGCATTTCCTGTTTCTGCCGGAGAGAGGGGAGGCCGTCCCAAAGCTTGCCGCTGTATTTACTCCCTCTATCTGACAGGAGGGAGCCTCGTTGAGCTGCGAGTGTGGCTACAGACGGAGTCCACTCCGTCACGGAGGGGTAGGGTCGAGGGAGTGGTTTGGGATTGGGCCGAAAACACGTACCCGGAACTAAATGGGCCAATCCGTGGAGCCGTTACGTTACGTCCGCGGAGCCGTTACGTTAAGCCCCCGCTGATTGGTCCAAATTGACCAATCCACACACACACTCAGTGCAGGCAGCTCTGCTGATTTCTGCTCCCTGGCTGCAGGCTGATAACAGACAGTTGTGATTGCGGCGAAATTCTCTCTGCAGACCCATTCTCACAGCGTTTATCAACCTATAAACCTTTTTCTTACTCAATATCAAGCCACACGTATTGGCCCCCGCTGATTGGTCCAAATTGACCAATCCACGGACTTCCTCACACACACACACACACTCAGGGTGTTTCTCAATCGCGAGGATGCTGGCTTGGTCGCGTACTACCAAGTCACTTCCTTCAGAAATTCTCTCTGCAGACCCATTCTCACAGCGTTTATCAACCTATAAACCTTTTTCTTACTCAATATCAAGCCACACTTATTGTTTTCTGTGACTTTGTGTGTGTTCAGGTTGAGTTTGGCTGTGTTTGGCTGTGTATCGCTAAACAAGGAAATCACACCTCCACGGAGCTCAGCGCGATTCACAACGTACCGAGCACACTGGGCTCACAGGGAGGGGGGGGGGGAGAGCTGCAGCGAGCCGTTTAGTGGAGAAAGTGAATACTGCTGAATACACATACTTTACAGAAATGCTGTATGCGAAACCAATGTGAGTTTGGAAAATTGCACAGTATTTTTCTATTTTAGTATACCTCAACAATGGAATTATGATCAGTGGAAATGGCCATGACACCTCTCCTTTAAAGAACTTTAAGATAACCCAATTAAAACTAACAAAATCATGCACCAAACATTTTGTAAAGAGTTATTTTAATAATAATAATACATGTTACTTAGTAACACGTTTAAAGAAGCGTAGGAAGCTGCGCTCAGGATCTCAGGTCATGTTTATATATTACATTCCAGAAATATTATATCGTCTTTTCATAACAGCAACATCATTCAGTAACAAAGAGCGACAAGACTGAATCCAGAGCACAAACACCTGAGACTAGAGCCATTAGCAGACTTATCAAGGGCTTTATTGAGCAATGAGGGCAGGGTAAGGTGAGTTGGGGTGGTCAGGGGGTATAGTGGCAGGAAGGAGGAAGCCGGTCAGCCACCTAGCCCCAGAGATACAGACACATACAGAGAACACTGACAGGAAACACACCCAGAGAAATAACAGGAGGAAGTACTGTAGATCTTAACACCTAGGTTACAAGTGGATTTAAAATAGGAAATGCTGCTGAAACTCAGTTTTGTCTGCATTTAAAAGACAATAGGTTAACATAAGAAGGAAATGTAATTAACTTGGTAATGAATAGTTAGTTGCTCGTATCTCAAAATAACATTGTCAGAATGAGAAATACTTTATCATCTGTTCAACCCTGAGGCTAAACTTGATGCAGTTGAACTGTCCATCAGTGAGCAGACACACCTTAAAGAAACATGCATGCATGTGACAGGGACATAGTTATAAAGCACGGTGAGGGGGGGTGAGGGTGGGGGGGAGGGGGGGGCCGATGGGTGTGTCTTCGATAGAAGACATTTAAGGCTTGTGGTTTCATCCGCAGTGGGATTTCAGCACACAGCAGGGACAGCTTCGGTGCACTGATGGCTCGCCTCTCCTTCTCAGCAGTGGGCCTCCTGTCAATGCTGGCTTTGGTGAGTATTCACCCTGAAACTACACACATCTCTCACCTTGACACACCGTACCTTGGTTTATTGTTGAAGGGGATTCATTCTAACTTTGATTCTTAAGCACACTTAAGTAGATATGATACATGTCTACATTATAATTATTATGAAATTAAGCAGCCTGCTCGTATACAGTAAGCCAGGTACTGACAGACACTGGAAGAACACATTTAGCAATTTAATTTTTTAATCTTTTAATTTATTTAGCCTTTATTTATACAGGTGTAGATCTCATTGAGACACAAGGTCTCATTTTCAAGAGAGACCTGTCAGTGGTAACACTACCACACAAAGTTACAGACAGACAGGACACTAAACACAGAGGCAACACTAAAATACAACATCGTAACAAAGTAGTCATTAAAATCCATATACATTAGTCAGATATAGCAGGTGCAAACACCCACAGATGATTTCTCCAGCTTTTTTCAAATTAGTTTAAAATCCGTGATTGGTATCAAACTGGTCAGCTTAAGTTCCTGCTGAAGTGGGTTCCAGGTCGAGAGGGCAGAGTATGATATGGCTTTTTTCCCAAGCACCGTGCGTACTGAGGGGACGGACAGAGTGATGTCATTTTGAGATCGTAGTCTATAGCTGTACTGTTTGTGTGATATGTAAGTGGATATGTAGAGGGGCAGCAGTCCAAGCATAGCGGTATAGATGAGTTTGTACCAGTGCAGTGATCTGCGCATTGATAATGATGTCCAGTTGACTAAAGAGTACAGCGTGCAATGGTGTGTGAGGGGTTTACAGTTGGTTATGAACCTCAGAGCCCCATGGTAGACAGCGTACAGTGGGGTGTGAGGGGTTTACAGTTGGTCATGAACCTCAGAGCCCCATGGTAGACAGCGTGCAGTGGGGTGTGAGGGGTTTACAGTTGGTTATGAACCTCAGAGCCCCATGGTAAACAGCGTCCAGCAGATGAAGGGAGTGAGCGGAGGCGTTCATGTACACAATATCCCCGTAGTCCAAGAGCGGCAAAAATGTGGCAGCTACAAGCCGTTTCCTCGCACTTGTGGAGAAGCAGGCCTTATTTCTAAAAAAGAATCCCAGTTTTAATTTCAATTTCCTTAAGAGATTGTCAATATGTGGTTTGAAGCAGATATTTTCATCTATAGTGATGCCTAAGTATCTGTAGGTGTTAACAGCTTCAATGGGGTTATGCTGTGCAGACATGATGCAGGGAAGAACAGTTGGTAACTTTTTCTTATTGGAAAACAACATGACTTTTGTCTTATCTGAATTTAACACCAACCTAAGGTGGAACAGATGTGACTGAAAAGTGTCAAAAGCAGACTGCAGACATTCAAATGCAAGGGCATCAGTGCTAGCACAACAGCACACAACAGTATCATCTGCATATAGATGTACAGAGGCATCAATACTTTGACCCATCATTTATATAAATAGTCAAAAGTGTCGGTCCCAAGACCGAACCTTGAGGAACGCCTCTGGGCACATTAAGAAAGCTTGAGGAGAGACCGCTGAATTTTACACATTGCTTGCGATTTGAAAGATAGTTTGCAAACCAACCAACAGCTTGGCCGGACAGGCCTATATGAGATAGCTTCTGGCATAGAATGCCATGGTCCACAGTATCAAATGCCTTGGATAAGTCTATAAAAAGGGCAGCACAGTAGCTCTTTGCGTCCAAGCCTTCAACAATGTCATTCACTACCTTCAAAGCAGCCGTTACTGTACTGTGCTGCTTCCTAAAGCCTGACTGGTGAGGAGATAGAATGTTGTTCAAGCTTAAATATTCTTTGATTTGATCATTCACCAGCCTTTCAAGTACTTTAGCTAAAATAGAGAGCTTGGAAATTGGTCTGTAATTATTCATCACCATGGGATCACCACCCTTCAATAAGGGGAGAACATTTGCAGTTTTCCAAACATCTGGAATGACATTGCTTGTTATAGAAAGATTAAAAACATGACAAAGTGGTTTGGCTATAATATATGCAGCTAGCCGTAAGAAATAAGGGGGGAGATCGTCCGGGCCTGCTGATTTTTTGGGGTCTAGGCCGTTTAGAGCCTTACAAACCTCCCCAACATTGAAGGGGTTGAAGGAGAAAGTGTGGCTACTGGAGGCATGACTGGTGGTGATGGAGGGAGATGATTTACCAAAAGATAATGTGTCAAACAAGGAACTGGAGGCAATAAAATGTTTATTAAAACAATTAAACATCTGTCTTATTTGACACAGGGGTGGAGTCAACAACAATGTTACGAGGCAGCTCTAAGGAGCGAGAGCTGGCAGAGAGGGATTTTATGGTATGCCAAAATCTCCTAGGATCGTTTAAACTGTCTGTGGTCTGGGATAAGTAAAAATCGCTTTTGGCTTTTTTAATGGAAGCAGTACAGCGATTACGCAGTTGACGAAAAAGAAGCCAGTCAGCCTCAGAGCCTGTCTTCCTCGCAGCAGCCCAAAGGAGATTCCTCTTGCGTAAGAGGGCTGCCAGATCAGAAGTGAACCAGGGGTTATCACGGCCCTTCACCCTGAACCGTTATAAAGCCATTAACTGCAGTAAAACTTGAGCCGCAGGAGGAGTGTTTTACACACCAACCTGACAGCTCTAACTTTATTGGTCAAAACCAAAGGTATAAACATTTATTAAGCCTGCTGGCAATGAAGGCAGGCATAGGTATTTCTGTAACTGTCTGGAAGAGAAACGGTGGCACTGTAGCAAAAAACATTTTCTAAGGTGTTATCCATGAGACATTGGTGTTGCGACATTTAAAATTCCGATACGAGTTTACAATCACACGAAGAGTTTTTATTAGGGGCTTGTCTTTCTCTCTTTAACCTTTTCTCTGTTAATTACCACCTCTGTCTAGTCTTGTAAGGCTTTCAGCAAAAATTACAAGAAACTATGGCCCATTTACAAACCGAGCCTTACGCTCCGTCTGTAGTCACACTTACAGCTGTCCCTTCTTTCAGGTGGAGGGTGTAAATACAGCAGCAAGCTTTGGGACAGACTCCCCTTTCTTCGGCAAAAATGTCTTACATTTCTGTAACAATGCTTTATAATCGGCATCTATCAGATACAAAATAATGAATAATAATTATGATCTCGAAACTCCAAGTCGCGTTTCTTTTTTTGTAAAGATCTTTTTGTTTTCAGAATCAGAATACGGTTTATTGCCAGGTATGTTTACACATACAGGGAATTTGCTTTGGTATCTGGTGGTGCGAACTTAAAACATCTAAAAAAACAAGTTGCAAAGTAGGTAAGTATTTTTAAGAAACAATTTGGCATCAGAAAAGGATGCTAAAGACAAGTATTTACACCATATTTAAATTGAACTATACAAATAACCTTAAAAGGTAAAAAAAATACAAAAAGACAATGAGTATGGCAAACTACAGTGTATTATATTCTAAAGTGGAGGGCTGTGCAGAGAGTTGAGCATGAACATTATTAAGAAAGAGAAAAAAAAAGTAGATGATGTGCATTAATGTAATGCATAAGAGATCAGTGTCAGTGTGGGTCCCGGGCCTTGTTGATGATCCATACATCTGATGTTTATGGATTGCTTGTTTTTTGCCACAGTCCCTGTGAATGCACAAAACCTTACAATTCAAGTAACAAGTCTATCTCTTTCTAGAACTAGACACGGGTATATCATCCAAAGTAAAACAAAGAAAAATACAATGTAACCTTCAGGTATCACCATGACAATATTAAATGTTTTTTATTTTGTGCAGTTTACAAAATAAATGTATTCACAAAACTATTTGTACACAGCATTTTTCATGAGGGGCTTGATTACCCACGTCCACTGCTCACGTTGGTTTGGAACGGTACTTAGTCCCACCAAGCGAACACGGAGTGGAAGTGAGTAGGGGAGTAGGGAGGCTGTGGTTCAGTGGGTAGTGTGCTGGACTTCAAATCAGGGGATAACAAGTTCGAGTCCCACTGCAGTCAGCATGTCGTTGTGTCCCTGGGCAAGACACTTCACCCCAAATTGCTCCTGTGGGGATGGTCCACAGTACTGAATGTATGTAAGTCGCTTTGGATAAAAGTGTCTAACAAATGACATGCAATGTAATGGGTAGGGTATAGAGGGCGGTTTGGAATTAGGCCTATGTGTCATCCGCAAGTTGATCACGGCATTGAACCAGTTTATCTTTTATATCATTAACGACTTATGTCATTAAATCATAGGGAGGTGCACAGTTGTCTATCGTTGGCGTAGCTATAAAAATAATCTTTTGTTCTCTCACATAGAGACTGAACACAGGTGTAAAAAGAATTTCCAGAACATTCCAACCTGTATTTTGTAATCGCTCATGTGTAAAGCACTGTGGGGGATGGAGTACACCAACTGTCATTGACCACACCAGCAGAGGCTTTCAACAGAAATTCTAGTCAGCTGTGTTTGGAATAACTCCAATTTAATCATACACATCCAATGACATGTTGTCCTTGTTTCAGACCTCTTTTTTGCTGACTATACAAAGAGTTTTGACGGTTTGACTTCATTTTTGCCTGTTAACGGGAAAAAAACTGGAAAGCATATTCAATGTACGTCTGCTGTTTGCTTTCAGGTGCTCAGTGCTGAGGCAAGAGGGACAAGGCCAAATATCCGGATGAGGAAGAAGAGGGAGTGGATCCTTCCTCCTGTTCAGCTCATGGAAAACAGTGACCACAGCAATAAGGAGTATATTGCCAAGGTTATTTTGCTTATTTTCATTGAAGTCTCATTTCGCGGAATTAGCATATTTAGGCATCTTAGTTTATCAAGGATGCTGGCAAAATAGAGTGCCCAAATAGATGAGTGTACCATAAGACTGTGGTCTGTGTGAGGGAAATTGGAAATGTATTAGTAAGTGAAGACACGTCTGCAGCAGTCATTTATGACTATATATTTTATAGGAATACTTGAATAGACTTTCTCCTGTAGAGAACTTTGGTAAAAAAACAAGGTTAAACTTAACGTCCTGCAACAGAATAGTGGACTGCATTTTGAAATTCTGTTACAGTTCCAATCAACTCACTTTAATATTTAAGATTACATTAAGCTGGATATGAATGTTATTGTCCTGAATGAAATAATGCAAGATTCTTAATAGAACTCTGGTCTTAAAGCTTGGGTTGGCGTCTCCTTCATTGCAATGGCTGAAGATGTTATTTTTTCAAGAATAGCCAAAACCATCACTTTAATCTAACACTAAATTAGCAATTATCATGACATTGTATACAATTCCTTGAATCCTCTGTCTATGTTTTGTTGTAAGATTCGCTCTGACGACGGTGCGATGGTGGAGTATTTTCTCTCTGGAAAGGGAGCTGACGAAGAGCCCTTCAATGTCTTTGTAGTGGACCGAAATACGGGGTTTGTACGCGTCACTGGTACTATGGACCGGGAGGCAATTCCAGTCTACAATGTAAGTCTTTCTTCAAATGGATTTAAATTAAAGACTGGAGACTAGAGAGAAAAGAAAGCTCAAGTTGCTTCAGTCACAAAGCTTTACTGAATTTCACAAAGCTTCCCCTCATGCATATTTGTGAATCTTGGGAACAAGATATTTTTGATGTTTTGCGAGAGTAATTGGAAAATGATATAGATCAAACCATAATGTTAACAATGTTACATACAGTATAAATGGAGTTAGCCAGTTGTTTTAAAAAGAGCGTGTTACTTGGCTTAAACTCATAAGTAAGGTGATATGGAAATTCTTTGAACGTTGTAAAAAATGAAGGCTACAGTATGGCACAATCCCCATGCAGAAGAGCATCTGTCTGATATTTGGGAATAACATTGAAACAGCTGTAACTGTGAAAAAAACTAATAGTAAATCGTTTTTTCTTGTTTAAGGCTTCTCCGTACAAAAGAAACGTTTTAGTTCAGCCAAAGCTTAAGTCACACTTGCCTAAGCTGACTGGCACCTCTTTCACACTGCTGCGCTTTTGTGTTAAATATATTAAAACGTTTGTGTTGTTGTGGGGTATACTGTATGTGTAGGAGCCAAATTGTATCTGTAGTTATTGTTGATTATTGATATTTGTATCTTTATTTGTTTACACCACACACCATTGTGATTAGTCACTTCCGGCTATTGTCACGTGGGTGTGGTCTAGGGTATTTAGTCCACCTGTTGGGTGCCGGGCTGGTGTGATAGACAAAGAGGGTGAATTGGTTCCGATCCCTTTTTTAGACCGTATAGTCTTGCTGTAATTGTTTGTTTATTTGAGTTATTAAATTGGATAGAACAACATCTTCAGTACACACAGCTCATTGGGAACAAGTCACAAATAAGAACCAAACTTAGCCTCACAGCAACTTAATTCAATGGGAGTTTTGTCGCTACAGTATGTAAACATGTGCGCTTTCCAAAATGGTCTTTTCTCACAGACAATAAAAGACACACACACACAGACACACGTTTTGAGGTACCTATTCTCTCTCCTGGGTTACAGTCACAGTTTTAAACATTTAGTTAAAAAACCTGTATGTTAGCTCTGGTAAATCAAGGGGATTGAACAACGGCTTCCGATGTGAACGTTTGCGTTTGTTTAACCTCTCCCTCCACCTAGACCCCCTACGTAACGTAAGGTTTGTTTGTCATGTGGGTGTCTGTATTCTATCTTAAAACATCAATAGTGAAATGTTTCTTCATGTACTGTTACTCATGCAGCTATTAGGGACAGCTAAATACAGAAACGGATCGCTTGCAGAGGACGTAGTCACACTGACAGTTACAGTCCTGGACCAGAATGACAACCCTCCTTATTTTGAGCCGCAACATGGATACATCCCAGAGTTTTGCAAAAAAGGTATTGTCACATTTTGAACACAATAACAGCCTACTGCTGTGTGAGAATGATGGAGCGCCACTATTAACCTCTAAAAAAGGTTTTTCTCTGAAATGTTTGTGCTATGATTTGCTGCAGGAAGCGTTGTTATGCAGATCGAAGGGAAAGATAAGGACGAACCTGGAAATATTAACAGTGAGATCGCCTACAGCATCGTGAGTCAGGAGCCCGCAGGCACCGGTCACATGTTTGAGATAGACAGTAAGACGGGCCAACTGTACGTCAAAGAGGAAACCCTGGACAGAGAGGTGAGGCTTCTGGTCATTGTATATCAAACACATCTCACATATGTTGCAGACTTTAGCGCGGGATGCGAGGGATCTTAGGCAGGAGCCTGGGGAAGGTGTAATAGCGGAGCTGGGGACCACAGGCGAGCCACCTGAGGGCGGAGGCCACAGCAGAGTTTGATTGAGCTGATAGCAGGAGAGGGATTTCTTACTTATGCCAGGGAGAAGGAAATAACAGTGATCTAATAAAGTGTTTAATACATAATGTTCAATAAAGTGTTTAATTAAGTGTGTAATGATTTTACAGTCCCTGAAGCCACTGATCAAAATAATAAAGGAGACTTAACCTTCACACCCCCTCAGAGTTGGAATTGGCCCAGATAGTACACATTGTTACCCGATTTTTCCGCAGAACCGGCAAGCAACTAATATATTGTTTGAGTTTGATTAAATGGTGTTTGAGTTATCAGCTAACTAAACTCTTACATTTTTGGAATTTTGTTGGAGAGAACAGCAGCACTGTTTTGCCCTGAGGGACTTTCTCACCCTGCACAGTATGATCACATGTCATCAGATAACAGAAGAATGTGCCTGTTTTCCCTCCAACAGACTATTGACTTCTACAAACTGGTCGTAGAGGGGACTGATATGGGAGGGGGACCCGGGGGGAAAACGGGGACAGGAACAGTGGAGGTCAGACTCCTGGACATCAATGACAACATCCCCACCCTGGAAAGATCTGAGGTACACCCCGATACACCCCAACACACACACACACACACACACACACACACACACACACACACACACA
>CALSBZ010037396.1:0-27596 GCA_943591055.1 Gobionotothen gibberifrons | reverse complement strand
ACACACACACACACACACACACACACACACACACACACACACACACAGGGTTAAAGAAAGAGAACGTTTTTCCAGGCGCCCCCTCTCCAATATCCCCTTCCCATGCTTCTTTAGTTGTATCCCATGTGTGAGGGCAGCTATTCAGAATGATTGGATATGTTTTTGGCACTTCCCCTTTATCGAAAGGATTCACATTAAAGGAGGGGTAGGTAAGTTTGAGAAACAGCCTCGAGTGCACAAAAATTCAAAAGTACACAGCCGAAAAGAATCCGCCCTACTTCCTACAGAGCACCTCCTCCAACACACATGAACGCGCACAAGATCATGATAATGAATGTAAAACAAATGTATAATAAAGTTATTGTCAGTGCTTATATTTTTGAAGCTAGCATGTTTGTTTTGTGAAAATATATTACAAATGTTACGTCTAGCTGAGGAGAGCAGGCTGCGGTAACCAAATCAAATCAAGTTTTATTTATATAGCACATTTATAAACGATTTTTGATCCAGCCAAAGTGCTGTACATATAATAAAAATAGCCTACAGTAGGGACACTTTACATTAAATACAACAGCACAGATTATTCAGAATATCAATATGAGAAAAAACGACACCCTCTATCCTTAGAACGTAACGTTACATATCAGGCAAAAAAAAAGGTTATCAATACTACACAGCCCAAGTTGGTTTTGAATGTTTATTTGAAATATTTAGCGTATTCATCTATCATGTTTGTCGACGAACGAAATACAGTACCTAATTACCTAGCTACGCTAGACAGCGTCTGCTAAATGAGTAAATATAAATGCTATGCTACCTAGCGTTTGTTTGTTATTATCGGTGACACATTGGGACACACAGGGGAGAGCAACATACAGTTCAGCTATGCTGCATACAGACAATGTGTTGTGTGGCAATATGGAGCCCTGGGACAGGGTCACAGAGTGATTATTCCCAGTTGCTGTGTCTGGAAGATACGCGACCGGTACCCAGATCCACATATAAGCTCATAACAGTCCAAGAGAAAAAGAGTCGAGCATGGCATCAGCTCCGGCCCGGTGTGCTCCATAAGTAGTCGCCATCGTTGAAAAGCAACTCCGATATTGACTCTGGTTTGACTTCTCCTAGTTCCCACTTTCTTTTTCTTCATAATTTGCTGCATTACAGTTCTTCTTTTGCGACCTGTAGGCGATGGTGAAGCAAACTCTGCCATGGTGAACGCGTCCTGCTGCCGAGCTCAGGAGCCGCTGCAGGAGGACTGACCGAGGAGCTCACGGGAAACGCGCGCAATGCAATGACGGCGCGCGCAAGTGCACGAGTGTGTGTGTGTGTGTGCACGAGATTGAAGGCTGACAGACAGGTCGGCCAACCAGTTATTTTAGCCGGCCCGGCTAAAATAACTGGTCGTAGTTTTTACAGTATTACGGCTTCCACAGATGATTTTTTTTTATGGATTTTTTTTCAAAGCACTTAGAATATGCATTGCTATCAGGATATTAAGAGCATTCCATGGAATATAACAAAAAGTGTATCTCGAGCCGGTTTCTCAAACTTACCTACCCCTCCTTTAACTAATGTGCATTTAAAAAAGAGGAATAATTTTGGCAAAAACTAAAAGGTATCATGGGGTCAGATTAGAAATTTCCAAAGGGGGGTTCGTTTAGCATGACACACTTGAAATAACTAAAGGACAAGTTAAACAAGAAAGTAGAAAGAAAGGGAGGTGATAGAAAACTATTTCTGCTAAAACGTTAGCAATGATTGAGAGTCAGACCTAAACATTTCAGATGTGTGTATCTCACACTGCACTGTAACTTTTATTGATGTATCGTTGCTTTTAAATGAGTGTTTTTAAATGTCATTTCATAATATGTTTCTTAATGCTCTTAATGTCTTTCATTTTTGTAAAGCACTTTGAATTGCCTTGTGTTGAAATGTGCTATATAAATAAAAAAAAGGTGACTCAAACTGCAAAACATTTTTTTAAAGTTAACCCTCACCCTTTTTTTCTTCTTCTTCTTTTTATAATATATATATGTTTATGTATTATTAATATTAAATATTTCTATTTAAAAACGTTTTTAATGCGTAAACCTTCTGGGGCATTGTGATAATCATCCTGCGAAGAGTATTTTGAAAGACTGCTGGGAACACAATGAGTCACATTTAACAAGTTTTGGATGGATTGGTAATGTTAAAGCAGCATGTATAGGTTTAAATCAAATACAGTATTGCCCCACAGTTCCAATCTCGTCCATACGTCCCTGGTTATACCCATTGCCAAGTGTAGACCTCAATATACAAAAAGAGTTGAAGGAAAATAATGAACTACTACCAGTATGGCGCATAGTCCAGAATTATTTTTGCAAGATATCACTCAGACTCAACAATCATATTTACAGATGGCTCCAAAGATCCAGAGACAGGGCGTGCAGGGGCAGCAGTTTATATCCCAGGGAGTAATACACATATAAAGAAAAGGGTAACAGACCATGTGTCAGTATACACCACAGAGTTGTTGGCATTGGTATTGGCATTGAAATGGATAGAGGAGAAAGAAATACATAACAGTGTAATTGCATCTGACAGCTTTTCAGCATTATCGAGTATACGATCAGGCAGATCTTCATTGAGAATGGACATAATAAATGAAGTATTTCAAATGTTATATCAAATGCAAATCAAAGGCATAGCAACTCGTTTTATCTGGGTTCCTGCTCATGTTGGTGTGGAGGGTAATGAACAGGTGGATATTCTGGCCAAACAAACACTCAGAATTACGAACACAGACATAGAAGTTCCACTTAGCAAAGTGGAGGTTAAAACATTCATACAGAAATATGCACAAACAACATTGCAAGAACATTGGAACATAGTTATTTTAAACTCATATGATTTAACATTTACTCATTAGTTAATCTCACTTATCAAACTATACAATCAAAACCAGCTTGCAGCTTAAAGATTTACTTCAAGGCAGTCACTAGTCAAAAGCATTTTAAACTTAGGATCATAAGAGATCCAGCTAAGGTATACAAATTCACAGTTAAGGTATACAATTTAGTGGTTATTTGATCAACCTGTAATCTGCAAAATTGCAGTGTCTTCAATTTTTAGGATTACTTTTACTTCATTACACTTTAGTCAGGAATAAGGCACTTAGTCTTAGTAAAATCAATACATTCATTTTAGTCAAGTACATTGTTCAAAATCTGAAAAGGAAAAGTTAGGCAAATATTCAAAGACTTTTATAAAAACCTGGGAAGGAAGGATTAAACATTCTTAAAACTTGAATTAATACATCTGTAAATGCTACCACTGATCTGTACCAAATTAAGTCTATCAATTATTCTTATTAGCCATACTTACCTGAACAGCTACTTATGGTACTTGGAAAGGGTTCTTCTAATGTTGAATATAGAATATACATTTCTTTAAATTATACTTCTCTAATTTGAGGATCAAATATGCTACGTAATTGTTATATGAAATATTATAAATATTTGTTTTGGGCCAAAACTGAAATGAATCCATTACTTGAAACATCATTTTAGGTTTGTCTGTGCATGGATAATACATTAAAGAGAAGTGTTGTTAAGCCTGATTGTTGGATGATTAAGGATATTAACATTATCTGTCATAATATTAGAAATATGTTATTATTCAATACTTTATAATCTGAAAATATTCTTTTTTTTTTTTTTGTGCGAAAGTGTAATCTGATCTGACAAAAAAGTATTACTCACCACTATTTAACACATGTCTGGTCATTGGAAATATCAAAAAACAATCATTAATTGTACATCTGTAAACATCTGGTCATTCAATTCAAAGTTCATCTTTGTACGGGAGCTGGAAGAAAATGTCCGTCAGTCTTCCTGACTCGTTCTCCTCCTCCCTTTATGACACAGAGTGTCTGGTGTGTAAAGGCATCCTGATACTGTAGATTAGCACTGAGGTGCTGATTGGCTCAAACTCTTCTTCATCAGAGCGCCATATTTCAACCCCCCCAATTGCTCTGCTTTTATGGCTCATTCAGTGAGCACTGTATGATCCCCCCAGTGAAACGGAGGCACATCTGCCTGTATTCCTTCTTCTATCTGCAACTGCGTATTCCTAGTGATGTATCCAGGTGTCTCCCCCGTGATAGGAGAGGTTAGGAAGACATCCAACTGCTCCAAGAAACATGGAACCTTGTATTATAGAGGCCACTGAAGCCCTCGCTCGTCCTGCAGGGTTGTCTGCTAGAGCCCCCCGAGCAGAAAGGTGAAGAGAAGCATCCCCTCTTAGCAGAAAGGTGAAGAGAAGCATCCCATATTATCAGAAAATTGAAGAGTAGAATCCTCTCTCAGCAGAAAGGTGAAGAGAAGCATCACCTCTTAGCAGAAAGGTGAATCCTCTCTCAGCAGAAAGGTGAAGAGAAGCATCACCTCTTGGCAGAAAGGTGAATCCTCTCTCAGCAGAAAGGTGAAGAGAAGAGTCCCCTCTCATCAGAAAGTTGAAGAGTAGAATCCTCTCATCTTGAACGACCTCGTGCTTCCTTGCACGTGGCTGGGGGTGCTCTCTGCAGCCGGAGAGTGTGACCCTTTCTCTCTGACCCTTGGCCGTGAGAGCTGTCCTAGTTATCGGTACAACGATAGGGATGTTTTCTGAGCGATGAAAACTCAAAGTAATGGATTAGCACATTATCATTTAATAACAAAAATAGGATAGGCCCCTCAGAATTATTTTGGGAGCCTTCCTGACACATGCACATGCATAATTTGAAGGTTTGTGTTAGTCATTTAACATGCAAGAACCATATACTTATCAGTCCATAGCAGAGAAATTATTATTATTGTAAGTTAAAGGTGAGCTAGTCCCTGTGGATATAACCCCTTCCCAATGATTCTAAATGTATATTAATTCACCGTTTACCTTTTGATAACATATAAGTTTATCAGAAATACATTGTCTCTTCCATAAAACATAGGTTTGAAAAATAAATTACCCAATATAAAATAAATTACTCAATATAATTGACTCTTCCCGCCAATTTGCAGGGGAAACTTCTGAAGCAATTGGAGTCAGGACTCCGAGAGACACAAGGAGAGCTGGAGCTTTGATGGCAAACACTGATGGGTTTATTTGGAGCTTCGGCCGTATAATTCACAAAACAAGTCAAAGAGTCAGAGGTTCTGACTTCACGGTAGAGTTGCCACATCAATTCTGAAGAACTCTACCCCAGACCCATATATTTAGGTAGTTCAGAGAGAATAATCAACATTGTGAATAACAAGATAGAATCATAACACCTCTATCAGCTGACGCTAACAGGCAGGAACAGGGAGACACAACACTGAGAGCACAGCAGCCAAGGTTACAGGTGCCTGTGCTCAGTCAGGACAGTATGAACTGATAAACTGGGTCAAAGTTATGGGCCTTGGAAAATATTTCCAATACATTTTTCATGTATATCAGTGTATTATAGTTGTTACTTTATCTATTTAAACCAGAACGTTTCTCGATTCTTTGTACAGTATGAAAGGGGTCTTTGTACCTTTGAGTCCATGCTGAAGTTCACTGATGTTAGGAATAGGTCTGTCTCTCGTGGTCAGCATCCTCTGGTCTGTCTGCATCACCTGGAAACTTTAAACAAACAGATAGTAAAGTAACAATGTGTTGGTCACAGACTTTATTACATGCAAACGTCATGTCCTAATCTTTTTGATTATCCTTTAAAAAAAGTGCTGGATATCACAACCCTTACTGTATCTTATCAGTTGTATTATTGTATAGTTGGGGTCCTTTTTATTTTACTGTTACTTTGGAATAGTTGTTCATGAGACAGTCAAATTAAATATGTCCTATGCCATATTCACATTCATTTGTAACAAACACGTAAGGGTAAAAGACAAACATCTTTAACAAATGTAATGCAATGAATAAGCTTAATTGTCACAGAAGCACACATAACGTCATATCTAATATTGAAACAAATAATTTCCTTGTCACTAAAGCATTGACTACACTATCGTCCTTAAATGCAGGCATTAAGTTACATGTTCACGTTCTGCTGCCGCAATATTATGCTATTGTAATAATATTAATAAAAACAACAAGGTTTGGGTTCGTTCGTTTATTATGATGGTAACGTTAACCAGTAAGCTTCAATAATCAACTCCAGCTCAACAAACCATATTGCAATATCTACATTAACGTTATTTCTGGAACCATCTGGGAATGTGAGATTCATATTTTTAAGATACACATATCTTATAATGAGGTTAATCTCATCTACAGTACGCTGCTCTTCAACACTAATGTGACGTTAGCTGTCTGCATCGTCGAGCATAACACATTTAAAAGATGGTAATCACCGCATTCAGCTGTAGCCTAATAGACATGTCAACGTGATGCTCTGCTCACGGATGAGCATACAAAACTGTTAACCCTTGTGTGTGTGTGTGTGTGTGTGTGTCCTGGTATTGCATCCGGGACATATTTATTCATTGAAAATGGAAATCGGGTCAATTTTACCCGAACAAAAAAAGTATATACGGATATTTTAGTTCAACCTGAAACTCAATGGCCGGTGCTTATTTATTGTGAAGGACATGTGGAATTGTTTTTATTTTTTTCCACTTATGAATAAATGCCCACCCGGATGCAATACCAGGACACACACACACACACACACACACACACACACACACACACACACACAACAACTTGAATGTCATATCCCTGACATCCGCAACTCCGGAGCCTGGTCCTTCAACCATAGAACCAGCGCAGCCAGATGAACCCAATAGCTGCAGCAGCGCAGCGGCCGCAGAGACTGTCAAAACCCCCGCCGCCGGCATTGTTGAACCGAAACAGGCTGGTTCCGACTGCGTCGAGGTTTGTTGTCGGGACATTGTGACGGGCAAATAAAAGCTTATTTGGGCAAAGAGAAAGGTACTTAAATGCAGAATGGTACAAAAACAGAGAGTGGTTAATTATTTGCAAAACCACTAAACGAGCCTTCTGTGAAATATGCAGATTTGCTGCTGTCAAACGGTTTGTAACTTTCTCCAAATGTGGAGATGACAGCTTTGTAAATACCGGAGTTAATAACAGGAGCTTTTCACAGAGAGTGTGTTCAAAAAAAGTCCGCTTACTTCAGTCAAACACCAGTCAACATTCAGCTTGTCAAACAAGAACGTATTGAGCAGGAACAAAGGAGAGATGGAATGATGGAGCAACTGCGCTGTCATATGTGTGGGCTGGAGCTGTGTAGTTTAATTTACAGGAAAGGAGTGAGCAGAAGGTCGAGTTGTCCATTCTTGTTCTATCTTCCTCCTGAACACCCGCTCACAGACTTTCATTTGCTCGCGCTACTAAAGAGACACGTTACCATGGAAACCAAACAATGGTGTAGCTGTATTGAAGTCCGAGTGGAAACAGTAACATTTGGTGCGTTATGTTAGAATGAAACAAATCAGATTTAGTCAGAAATCGGGAGAAATGCGGGATAAATATGAAAATATGGAAAACGGGAGTCTCCCGCGAAAATCGGGAGGGTTGGCAAGTAGGCCTATTTCACATACACACACACATTTTTTGGCCCCCCCACTTCTGAAATGAATCCGGCGCCGCTGGTCTCAGCTGACCTAATCAAATGTTGTAATGTAACTAAGCTTTGATGTCCTCCTATAATGAGAGCCTGTTTCACTCAGAACAGTACGTGCTCTTTGGAGGAGACATCGTACTTGCAAGAATAAAGATCCTTATTGCTTTCAATACGAATATTGTGTTGCTGTACGTTTGTTACCCTACTGATTATTCTCTCTAAGACCACAGCTGATTTTAAAGCTGCGACGACGCATCCCTATAAAGAGAAATTAGTTATTTCACCCGGTTCTTTATGACCAGTCCCTATTAACTTACCGGGATACACACCGGAGGGAGATTCATGTGATTGGTTGTTGGTCGCAAAAAATCCCCAAGCTTCAGACACGCCCACCTCCAAGATTTTCAAGACTTTTTTAACGCGGCTGTGTGGACGTACCGTTAGGAAGAGCCGTAGAGCTATGTCTGTGTTGGGAAACACTGTATGGAGTTTTCTCCTTCTTAACATTTTCTGTAACTCCACGGCAGAAGTATCTCTTCTGATGCTTGTACTGCCGCTCTGAGGCAGAGAGGTCAGCTTCTCTGTTTTTACACAATTCCGGACCCATTTTCGCCCCGTAGAGAAGCACCTGTTCGTCCATGTTGTTGCCCCAGAGACCTGGGTCAGTGCTGTAAGGGTCGTCTAGTTCTCCTGTATCCTCGTTTTCCCACTTGTCTCCTCCACTCTGCTCTACCCGCGCCTGGTCCTCTCCTCCAGATGAGTGACGTATCGGGCTTCCTTCATATATTTGTCCGGTTGCCGTTGGCTCCATAGATATATATAAACACTAGATGGCTCAAGGGGGAGTCGCCAGCGTAGCTCACCGGTGGCCATCTTGCCACAGTCAACAACTACTGCTACAGCTGCTGTAAGGTGAGTGATCTGCACAAAAATACTCTTAACTCGCTGAAACCGAAACTGATTTACAAACGGTTTGGTTTATTATAAACGTTATTAGCATGGCTATGATACAGGAGAGAACAAGACATGTTGAAAAAAAAAAGGTTCATGATTATAATTAGGGATGCACGATAATTATCGGCCCGATAATTATCGGCCCGATATTAGGAATTATGACGTCATACCGATAAACCCGATAACAGTATTAATAGCACCGATAACATACAATATATTTTTTGGGTAAAAAAAAGAAAAAAATACTGCGGTGTGGGTGGATTGGGATGAGGGGCGCTTGTTTTTCACTCGGCTCCTCCCGTTTTGCCAGTACTGTGGTATTAGTGGTATAGGAAGAGGGGAGTTTTTCACAAATCCAGCGCTCCCTAACTCATGCCTGTGCGGCTGTGAAGCCAGGAGAGTAAACAAACATGTCGTCGGTGGTATGGGACTATTTTAAAGTTTCGGAGGTAGACAGTTCGCTTGCTATTTGTAACAAATGCAATGCAGAAGTTCCACGAGGAGGGAAAAAACCTGCAATACTTCCAACCTGATCAGTCACCTGAAACATCGCCACGATGGTGTGTTTAAAGCGTACGAAGATGCCTGCGCTGCTAAACTAGCGGCTAATCCAAAACCAGCTGCACGATCTCTAACTTCATCATAGAAATGATGGCGCTTGACGACCAGCCCTTCTCCCTCGTCGAAGATAAAGGATTCAGTCGGCTAATTCATCATTTGGAGCCCAGGTTTATCATCCCAAGCCACCGCCACTTTTCAGACGAGTGTTTACCAGCCAAGTATAATGAGATCGCCACACTCTTTCATACTCTGATCGATAACGATATACGGGACATAAGTTTCACCACGGACATATGGACCAGTGATGTTAGCCCCGTTAACATGCTAGGTCTGACGGCGCAGTGGCTGGACAAAGACTACAAACATTGACTGATTGACTCAATTATATTTATTTGGGAAAATAAATATGATCACTTTGAAGAGTCAAAACTGTTCTTGGCTTTGTTTTGTTCATAGTAGTAATGCTCATGTCATTTGCTCACTACTAGTCTTTTTTTTACCACCAGGTGTGCAAAAACTACAGGTACATTTAATATATATATATATATAATATTATTATCGGTTATCGGTATCGGTATCGGTCTTGAGAAGCAGGAAGTTATCGGTATCGGTATCGGTTTCAAAAAACCAATATCGTGCATCCCTAATTATAATGATAAGTATTGCTGGAGCACCACCTAGTGGATGGTTGAAGGTTTGAATCTGCTCCGCGCCGATCGTTTGATGGGTAGCCTTTAGAAGGAAAGAACTCGAACACCGAGATCTGGGATAAGCAACAAGCTGAGTTTACTGGTAAAAACAACAATACAGAAATACATACAAAATACAGAGTACCCCGTACAAAATACAGAATACAGAGTACTCCGGACTCAAGTTCTACCGCCATACGTATCACTACAGCCAGTCAGAACAAGAGTGACTAGCATTGAAATGTTCACAGTATTCATACATATGCGGGGAGGAGTTGTGTCGGCTGCTCCTCCCTTCTTCTTTACAGTGTGTGTGTGCCAGCGTGACGTCTCTTCCAAAGGTCACGTCCTGTTCTGAGTGAAACAGTCTCTCTCATCAAAACTTAATTACATTACAACATTTGATTAGGTCAGCTGAGACCCCCTTTTTCCTGTAAAACTCCTACCCTACTCAGAGCAGCAGGAAAACAGATAACACCTTATCCTAACTTCCTGTTTTGTCCTCAAACTCTCTTGCAAAAACATCTGCTGATCACTCACACACATTCAAAGGTCACTCCAGGGGATTTGACCTAATCAGTCAAATCACATGACATGACATGGCATGGCATTTTCAGAATACAGCTTACAGTCAGCAATGCTAAATACATTTGATCTCACAATTTCCACAACAGATGTTTCACTATATGTTGCACATAACAGGTATAGTTGATCAATTATTATTTCGTTGTACAACCATCAAACAATAATGAAGTTACATCACCTACTACCCCAACAGCCAAACAGTAGCAATCAATCATACAGCATATAGCTACTGCAATGAGCACACACACCTTTGACCCTGTAGCACCCAACACAACATGTCACCTGTTTATCTCTTTGAATGAATCCATCAGTTTACATTTAATTAGGTTTACACTGTATTAAGCTTAATGTTATAACACCATAGATAAAAACTGAACACAGTTATGCTATAGTATGCAGTATCATAACTACATCTTTGATGTTTATAACAAACCAAACCGTTTGAAAATTGAGCAATCTACGTTTATTTCAATAGTGCACCATAGACATAATGTTATGAATTAGCGAGCTGCCTGTGGCAAGATGGCCACCATGTGGCGACGTCGGTCTCCATTGGCCAGCAGCGCAGGTGTGTCATCTAGTGTTTATGTATATCTATGGTTGGCTCCCCTCCATGTCGCAAGTCCTCGTCGTCCTCTCCATCTCCTCCAACAGATAACGTCCCTCCTGTCTGTTTTTCCTGTCCCGCTACTCCATCGCTATAGAGAGGCGAAGTCCCTCCCCTTCCGAGGGAGTTCATGGGACCCCGGAAACGGAAAAATATACATTGAAGTCAATGGAGAGAGAACCGTTATCTTTTGATCCCGTTTGAATTGTGCCACGAATTACACATATGATGTTTGTCAATCTTAAACAATCCTTTCCATGTAAAAAAAGTCACAGTTTGTCATAAAACTGTTGAAATATAAGACCATGAAAAATACGCAACTAGAAAGACTACAAATCCCAGAGTCGCGTAAGTGATGTCACCATTGTTTTCCTCCACTGAGAGATAGCTAAGATCAGCGCCAGATAGATATCATCTATCTATCTGGCGCTGGCTAAGATAAGATAACTTTAACAAGATGCCTGTGTGCTTAGTACCAGGTTGTTATCATACCAGCAATGGGTCTTGCTCGTTCTTTCGCTTCCCGTCTGATGAAAGGAACAGGAGTGGCTGGATCAAGTTAGCTACCTAGCTAGTAGCTAGCACGTTAGTTAGCATTACAGCCTTGTGGTGATAGTGAGGGTAGTCAATCCTTTTGTTGACAAGACAGTAGTGACGGCCATCTTGGTGACGTGTGTTGTTCTGCAAGACCGGAGATGTAGTTCATTCAGCGTTTCACACAAACAAATGTGTTACTTCACAGTTTTACGACACATTTACATTTTTTTGACTTGCAAAATTATCTTTTAAATCGACAAACATCTTATGTGTCATTCGTGGCACAATTCAAACGGGATCAAAAGAGAACTTTTCTCTCTCCATTGACTTCAATGTATAATTTTCCGCTTCCGGGGTCCCATGAGCTCCCTCGGAAGGGGAGGGACTTCGCCTCTCTATCAGAACCAGCTTGTCTCGAAACTCCTTTTCCCTCAACAATTTCCTTTTCCGGGCACCACTCTCAAACTTTTTCTTCTCCGACATTTTCACCTAAACAACGTTCATCTGTCACTCAATCACTCGCATTTTGAATAAGTCACATTTTAAACATATTCTCATTCTGATTGACTGTTAAGTGGTGCCCACGGGGGTGTCTTATAATTTGTATCAATCACCAGCCACATACATTCAGATAAAATGATGGACAGAACATTTGACAAATTACAAAACAATGCATTTTTTTATTGGCTCATGATAGGCCCCCGATCTCCGTAGGCCCCTGGGCTTCAGCCCAGACCAGCCCGTGCATTAAGGCGGCCTTGCACACATGGATTTATGCAGGGCCGGCCCTAGACTTTTAGGGGCCCTAAGCGAGCTTTGGCCTGGGGGCCCCCCTCACTCTAGCGCGTTCTCACTACACACAACACGGAACCAACTTTTGTCTTATGATATTAGCATAAGCACACATATTGTATAAATAAGCATGTAAATATCGTGGACCTAACCTCCTCTAGGGGGGTCCGGGGGCATGCTCCCCCGGGAAGATTTTTTTGTAAATATTGAAGTTAAAAGCATCAATCTGGTGCATTAAGAGATCTATGGATACATCTCTCAACACCCATATGAAACAGAACTGTAAACAGATTTTTCTTTATGGATATTTTACAAATCAATTAAACTCTATTCTTGTTTTGTCATATAGTATTTCATAACTGTTTTTCATTTATTCTCTCTGGCTGTCCATCTCATAATCTTTACATAGAAACTAGCTGTCAATAGGAATATCATTCAGAAGAATTATAATTTCATGCGCAAATCTGTCACAAAAAGAGGTTGCACATTTAAATTCAGGTGTTGTTATGGCAACGTCACTGGCCAAACAGCCACATTTACTGCTGCATATACGTTCAAACATGCTGTCGACAAGTAAAGCAGTGGCATGCCACCATTTCAGCTGACTTTTCCTCAGAAATACTGTCACATAACATCCATATATTTCAGTGCTAGGTTGATGCTTAGCTAAGCTAACTATGAAACACGCACTTTAACTGACAGGACTCAGGATCAACTGTTGGTGGTTTATATATGTCTGTATAGGCCAGTGGTTCTCAAACTGTTTCTGTCATTCCCCACTTTGAACAGGTGGGCCTTTTCAAGCCCCACCTGTTCCTCATCGCTCCAATAAAATGGTAGACCAAGCTTAAAATTGTCAAATGTATCGTTCTATAACAGGGGTCTCCAACCTCTTTTAGGATGAGAGCTATACTTTCAAAAAATAAAACAAGTCGTGAGCTACTTTTACTCCTCTTTTTTGTTTTTTTGCAGTGTATATATTTAGCACATTTTAACATTATTATATGCTGACCTTTAACCTTTGTGTGCTGTTTGAGTCTGTGGGACCCGTTTTCAGTGTTTACTCAAATAAAATGTATGCAATTTAATTATTTTAACCTGCTTTATTTGGTGGTGGACGTCACATCCTCTAGGGGGGTCCGGGGGCATGCACCCCCAGGAAGATTTTTTTTAAATGTTGAAGTTAAATGCATCAATCTGGTGCACTTTGAGCTAGGGCTGCTCAATTAATCGTATTTTAATCGCAATTACGATTTTGGCTTGCAACGATTATGAAAACAACATAATCTAAATAAAACGATTTCTTTCTTTTTTTTAAATAGGTTTTTCAGTTGAATTATACTTAAAGTTCAGGGTAATTAACTGTTAAAAACATACTTTTCAAATTATTTTCTTCAATAAATTGATGTTTTCAAAGTAAATAGTTAATCGTTTTTAACAATCGTGATATCAATTATTGACCCAAATAATCGAGATTATGATTTTTGCCATAATCGAGCAGCCCTACTTTGAGCACAACATGAATTTATGGAAACAGCTCTCAACACTCAGATGAAAGGGAGCTGTATACTTTTCAATAATCCAAACATCTTCAGAATATGATCACAACCATAAACAAATCATTTAAACTTGTTTATTCTTAATTTATGTTAGTTAGCATTCTTTCTTTTTCGTTATGCATATTTTAATAATCCCTCCCCTTTTAAACTTTTTATAGTACACATTGGAATGATTTCTTACTTTATTTTTTACAACTTTATTAAATAGATACAGTAAAGGTGTGCTCTCTCTCTTGCTCTCTCGCTCTCTCTCTCTCTCACTCCACATTGCTTTTCTTCCCAACTGCAACGCTGTTGTGTGTGTCTGTGAGAGCGTTTCACACAAAATGAGAGATTTTTACCAGTGGCGAGCCTGTCTCTGAGGGCCTAAAATATTCTACAAAATAATATTTAAAAACATTAAAACAAATTATATTTTTCTTTATATATTTAAAAAATATATGTTTTCAGTAATATTTGTCATTAGTTTTACCAAAAATAACTTGATAACATTTTGATTTGATTGATTAGAAATAAATCCTTTGAATCTGCCTATTCAGTTTCTGTTTGAATGTGAAGGGTTAAATGAAAGAAGCTCGTCTGGTCTCTGCGAGGTGAAGACAGGAGCTGTTGGACGTCCAGCTATGAATTCACAGAGGGCCCGCTATAGTAACTGAACGAGAGAGTAATGTCAAATGACAGTGCAATTGACCAATCATATCTTCCCTCTAAATGGGTGGGCTTTATTATCGCGGACTTTATGACAAGTTCCACCCGCTGTGAAACGTTTCTTGTTTCCATAGAAACAACAACTGTCAACAGCGTAAACTCGCCTTCAAAATAAACGCATGCCAAATTACACTTAAGACATACAACTGCAACAAAAGTAACAAACACAATGCAATATCCTTTTCAATGTCAAAGAACACAAATTGGGTTATTTACAGGTGTTGTTTTGTGTGGTAGAGGGTCGCTTTCATTGATGCGTTTTGCACCCCGGGCCGTTGTTTTGACATTCCACCAGTGAGAAAAAAAAAAAAAATCTTTTTTTTCCTTTTTTTTCGCGACCCACCTATCACATCTCTGCGCCCCACCAGTGGGGCGCGCCCCACACTTTGAGAAACGCTGGTATAGGCCGTTGTTGTGAGTGTGGACGGTTGGAGCATATGTGACCCGCTCTATCGAAATCAGTCGGAAGTCGCAACGGCTCATTTCAAAATAAACGTGGATTTGCGTAAAAAACTATTTTTTCGGGGTTCGGGTGTTTTGTTTGATTTTAAATAAACAAAGTCTTGGCTTTCAGAATATGAAACTTTTATTTCCAAAATCACACGATAAATACATTTTTGAAGCTTGTAAAGGGAAGAAGACAGCTCTCCCTCGCCACTCCGCTGTTCCGCTGTTCCGCAGCGCAGCTCCCCCTCCCCCTCCCTCCGGCTGAAATTATGAATGTAAGGTGTATAGTAATCATAGATAACACGGCAGGGTCCGTTAAAGTTTGTTTTCATCTGATTTCAATTAAACAAAGGCTTGGCTTTCAGAATATTAAACTTGTTTCAGCAAATTCAGATGATAAATACAACTTTGAAGCTTCGGCATAATTACAAGCGGAGAACGGAGTAACTTGGCGTCACAGCAGGCATAACAACAGCTGGTGTTTCTCGTGAGTGTTTCCCCGGGAAACAAACACAATACACACGAATGCAAAATTACACAACCACCACACACACACGTATACACACACACACTCGCGAGCCTCCCCCAGACCAGTAATCCAAACGAAAATATCTTCCCTCCGTAGTATTTTTATCATTTGCTCCGCTAATAATCAGTCAGATCGATGGATTCCAGAGAAGAGGAAACTTTAAAGGCTTTTTTCTCAAAATGATGACTCAGTGACAGTCATTATATAATGTGACATATTTTGCTTAATATTTGGAGTACAAAAACAATCCTGATATCATTAGAAAGCTAGGATTCTCCTCTTTCCAGTAGTGTATACAACTCAAAATGTGTCTTCGGGTCAATGCGACTGATTTCGATGGAGCAGGTCACATATACTGCGTTAGCTTAGCCGATCTCCATTCAGACAAAAAGCATTTTAAAAGGTTTTTCGCCTGCCTGCCATCTTGTCTGCAGACTTGTCAAAGCATTAATTCATGGTTTTTACTAACCGGTATCAGTCTGTTGTTACTTCGGCATCATTTTGAAACGTGTATTACAATTAAATCACGGTCAAATATGTTCATTTTGTTGTAGTTGTAGCCCCCGAACCAGCGATTCTCTCTCTCTAGTTTAGCATACTCAGCCCGACTCATCCTGGTTGTTGGTCCGCTAAGAACCTCGATTTTATGGGTCCAGAAAAACTGTGAAATAGTACCCGCTAGATTTTTTGAAATACTAACATATAAACTATGCATTCTGGTACACTCTAAGAAGAAAATAAATAAATCTATTACTACCCGACATATCAATAATATTTGATGCCATTGTTTGTGTTTCACTTTGTTCTGACAGCTGAACTTGCTGCTCCACACAGAGAGAAGAGTAAAGAGGAGATAGTCTGTGTGACTTACTTTAAATTGTGGGTAAGGGTAGATAGCTGCCATTGTTCTGTGACCTGTCAATCATCACACCGGGGGTCATATTTCATTATGTGTTCATTTGTATCTGAAGTTGTACCCATTGATGTATAAAGAATAGTTCTACCGCAAAGTTAGGCCCAGGCCCATTCCCAAACCGCCCCCTACACCCTACCCCTCCGTTTGTGCGTTCACGTGGAGGATCCGCCATATTAAGGGCTGTTCCAAAGCAACGAGTGTGGAGTGGTGTGGAGGGGGAGTGGGCTATCAAGCCCTCAAACAGCGAGTCTGCAGCGGTGCTGACTTGACCGGACCGGTCTCAACGCTGTGTGTGTCCGTCAGGAAACAAGCTGTTAACAAGTAGTTCCAGCAAACATCCGCTGATAAACTGCGATGTTAACAACCTCATGATAACCTCATATGTTTTTTACTTAGGATCGTACCTGTGTTTAGTCTATAAAAAGGTAAATGTGTGCATTTTATTATAAAGTTGTGTATATTTACAGACTGTTGCAAAAACTAAGAAGCTTATAAACATCAGGTTTAAAACAAAATGAGCTTTACAAAAAAGTAACACAATTAAAGTTGTTTGGAGTTTTATTTGAGTTCTTAATTTACATTTTTTGTCAAAGAGATGCTGATTTGAAACCGTTGTTACATACAGTTACGGCATTTCCTGTTTCTGCCGGAGAGAGGGGAGGCCGTCCCAAAGCTTGCTGCTGTATTTACTCCCTCCATCTGACAGGAGGGAGACTCGTTGAGCTGCGAGTGTGGCTACAGACGGAGTTCACTCCGTCACGGTGGGGTAGGGTCGAGGGAGTGGTTTGGGATTGGGCCTTATTCTCCGTGGGGACTTCCGGCAACAATCTTGATTCTGATTGGCCAGAAGACTCGAAAAAACATCAGCAAAGATGTTTTATTGAGAAGATGATCACTACGTGACAGAAGTTTTAAAAACCGTTTATGGTCTCCGGGTACTTCCAGTCCAACACCTACTGCATGCACAGCGTTAGAAAATCGGGCCTTCAAAATAAAAGTTTGAAAAACCACTGCACTACACCATATTGTTATATTGCATTAACTGACTTAAATACAATGATAACAGTATTCAGCAATCCTGATTATTAGTTTTTTTTTTAAATACATTGACTATATTTTAATAATTAAAGGGGACCTATCATGCAAAATGCACTTTTGTACGTCTTTTATACATGAATATGTGTCCCCGGTGTGTCAGGGAACTCACCAAGTGTCAGAAAACACAACCCTCTCTCTTTTCCTCCATACCCAAATCTCAAAAAAACGGGGCTGCAACGGAGCTGATACAGATTTGAAATTGTTCTGATGTCAGAAACGGGGTGCTCTGCCTATATGGGCAACTCTCCACCTATCAGGGGAATGAGAGGTTGCGTGGCATGGTAACAGCATGGTAACAGCATGGTAACAGCATGGTAACAGTATGGTAACATGATGCTCGTGCCTCGCCACAGAAGACAGGGCTGGAATAGAGCAAATAGAGCGAAATGAGGCATGGCTAAAATGCATGATCTGTTTGGTATTTTGAAAAAAAAGCTTCACAGACATGTTTTATATAGGCATGGCCCTACAATATATTATTCAAATATAGCATGATAGGTCCACTTTAATGTAGTTGTGAGAGGATTACATTCACCAACATACTTTTAATAGTCTTGCCGTTGTAGATAAATATTAGATAATATTTCTTCTTATTTTTCAACCAGTTGAACACCCTCTGTTCGAGTTAGTACCACAAAGAATCTTAGAGTAGATGGCTTAAACAAAAATAATATATAGTGAAGATGAAAGATAAAGAAATATACATTATGCAGGTATTTACAAAGTAAAGGGAAGAGAAGGTATTTATTTATAAGACAACGCACATGAAAACCACGTGGGTCACAATCCCTTTATTATGACCATACTGTGGAACTGTCACTGATTCTTGATCAAGGTTAAACCTTTCTATAGACGCTTTCAGAGTCACTTTTGAAAACTCGTTTGAAAGAGTTGCGGACAATTTGTCATCCATAATACAGAGTCCCTGATAACAATCTGACAGTTGCTCTTCCTCAGTTTTAACATTTTCATGTGTTGGTAGTCATTTCCTCCATATTCACGTTTTCCTGAATACTATCAGAGGTTTCAATGGCTTGATTTGTTTCTATGTCTGAAACAACTTCCTCCACTGAAAATACATCCTCCTCAAGATCCCTGGCAATTTGGTCTTCTGAACCAACTTCCTGACTTTTGTCATCTGGACCTTCAACTATGGTGAGATAAACAGCTTTTCCTTCTTCAAATTCTTCTTCTTTCAAAGATGCATCTTCCCTCCTGCCCACATTTACTTCTGTGATATCTTGTATTTGATCGTCTACAATGTTGATATTGTCTAAAGTAGGAGAGCATTCCTCTGCTTGGGGAATTGTTGATGTCTCTATAGTCTCTCTTTCTGTGGTTGACATTTGAGTGACTAGAGTTATATCTTTATTTGAAAGACCTTTAGCAGGAAAATTATATTCCTGCTGTTCTGATTCTCCTCCCTCTGCATTTTGTTGTGGCTCACTGGATTATTTTTGTTTGATTAACCATATCTGTAAATGTGTTTGTTGGAGCATCAGTAATCATATGAAGATCATTGGGCAAAATATCATCAATTTGACCACCTTCCGTGCCACTTTGTCAGATTGCAAAGTTTGGACCATCCTACCAGGCTTATCATCCTCTGATGTTTTGTCACATATTGATGTGTAGCTGATTACATCATGTTTTTCTTCAATTATATTATAATGCATGTTCTGGGCCGTATCTTTCAACACTTTCTTTTTCAAAACCTCTTCGTTTGATGGCTGGGTTTTATCTGTTTCAACTGAAATTATGGTATTTACAACTGCAGTAGTCTTGTCTTCCTTTGGTGAACTAATTCCTGATGCTTTTAGAATACCACTGGTATCTGCTGTTTGCTGCAACTGCGTAGTTTCTTGGTACTGGTTTGTACTGACCTGCCTAATGCCAACTTGAGTCCTCCCAGGTTGCCACATTCCAACCTGTCAGACTTCTGGTTTCACATGTGCCATTCCCATTCCTGGTTTCCCGACACCAATTCCAAAAGCTGTTACCGGCACTAACCCCATCACTCCTGGCTGCCCAACCCATGTTTGCCCCAAATTGCTATTTACTGCAACAGCACCCCCCCTCTTTGCAACAGTGTGTCCTGGCAGAATGCCATACACACTCCCCTGGGCTGCTAGGTCTAACACCCCCTGAGGGGGAGCAGCCTCTTTTACCAGGATTGCACCTCTGGGCAAATTGCCCTGAGACGAGCCTCGGTCAACCTCACCTGCATCATCTGGTCTACTCTTGTTCTTAACCAGCTTATATTTACCATCAGGATTTGGCCCTTTAATTTTCCAACCCTTTACAGGGCCTGAGCCTGTAGACACACCTGGACTACTAGGTAGAAAGAAGGTGGGGCTAACTTGACTGGCAGGGCTTTTTGGGCCCTCAATGCCCTGAATCACTAGCCCAGGAGGAGAGCCTTGGGGTCCACTCATTACGAGTCCTGAAGAAGGACTCTGGGTCCTCCTCACTACATAAAAGCCTGGATAATTGGCTCCATGGGCTCCCTCCACCATCATTACCATGTTCTGTAGCTGTGGTTGAACTACATAGTGCATGGGCTGTGGTACAGGGCTGGTGTTGTAATAAACTGGCTGCGGCTGTATGAAAACTGTATGAGCTTGAGGGGGCAGAGAGGCAGAATAATGAGCTTGAGGGGGCAGAGTAGCAGAATAATGAGCTTGATGGGACAGAGTGTCAGAATGATGAGTTTGAGGGGGCAGAGTGGTGGAATGACTGATATTAGTAACCTTAGAGTTAGGAAGTGTCATGGATTGATGGGCGGTTCTTACAGTATTGACGGATGATTTGGAGATGTTAGTCGATGACATGACTGTCTCTTTCTTGACATCAGTATGCTCTGTTTCAACAATTTGCTCAACTTTGGGCCTAACATCAGCTTCAACCAGATTAACTGTGGTTTTAACAGGCCCTACTATGTTGTGTGTCAGGGAAGGTTTGGGTGTTGTTTTAGGAGGGGAACAGATATCAGACAGAGTCTTGAACTTTGGCCCAAGGTCATCAAGGAATTGCAGGTCGTTGTCAGTCTCAAGAAGGCTGGGGCAGCTCACCGATCCAGCAGAGGAACCCTGGCCCTCAAAATGATACTCCAAAGAACAGTCCTTCGCAGGCAAAGCACACATCGCTTTCTGTTTAAGGTGAAGGAATAGCACAGACACGGGTGTCAATAATCTTTGAAGATATGATTAAATAAAAATAAAACAGCTGTATGCAAGTCTAACAGAGTACCTGTGAGTAGTATTCATTGAGGAAATCGTCAGATAAGGCTATATCCTCATACTGTGTTTTTCTGCAGATTGTACCACTGCCATCAACATGGTCGAACCATTCCCTTGAAAACCTGTTGGTATTGTCTAACTCCATCCAACTTTGCTTGGTGTCCTGATAATTCTGCTCATATTCATCATATATTGTAGTTCTCTGGTTAGTTCCTGTGATTTGTGTAGTAGTGCCATTGAAGTGTGTTCCTGGTGCTGCCCCCACTTTTATTTGGGAAGCCAACATGGCAGGTATACAATGAAGTGGTACTTCCTAAAAAAGAACAGAGGAAAGACAATGTTACCTATCAATACATATGATGTATGGTTTGAATTCTCCAATCTGAGTGTGGTATCAAAAAAGCATATAGGTTCAACATAATGAGAGTCCAAACCATAAAATCACAGATTATTTTAAATGTTCAGTTTCTAATTTAAATGTAATAAAAATGTCCATAATTTAACATAAAATGTTTGAAATGCTCTCTGAAAGTGGCTTAATCACATGTTATCATGCCAAACTATGGTAGCTATCTTATTAAAAAATATCTTTGAGTAATTATTTAATAAATACTTAAAAGTAAAATTGAAAAATAGTTTTTTAGAATGGCCTTTAACCTGCCTTTTTGTCCCTATGTAGTAACAAGAGTAGCTTATATAAATCCAAGTGACACAATATTTTGCTTTCTAAAACTGTTCACCTCTAATGATAGTGACATCATCTCTACACAGACTATATTCGGATAATGTCTGATTCTATGTATTGATCAACTAAAAACAAGAAGTTGATGTATCCTTTTATTCCCAATAAAAAAACAACAACATTGCAAGCCAACCTTATCCTCGCCTCTGCCTTCAGTGTGGTAAGATATGAGTTGTTCTTTGGTCTCCCATGGCATGTCAAGAAAACTGTCAGGAAAAAGTTCTGCTCCACACTGACAGAACAGCACGAGAAGAGGAATAACTGTAGAGAGAAGCACAACATTCAGTTCAATGTCAAGCCAAGTTACGTTGAGTTAAAGTTTGATATCACAGTATAGCTGGATATGCAGTAATTACCTTTAGAACATTTTATCTGTTCTGTAGCTACACTCTACACAGAAATTATTAAGATCTTTGTTGCAAACTGGAGATGTAATGTCATGTGGTAATAATGTGTAGAGATGAGCTAATCTGAAACTCTGCATTGGTTTCAGTCTGTATATTAAGTATTTTACAGTTATAATTTCATAATATTCATACAATACTCAGATTTAAACTTTTGCACAATGACCAATCCAGAAATCAGCTGAAAGGTGTTTGTGTAAAAATATGTTTTTAGATCAGCTGTATTGCATAACTGAGTCTGATGAATTTTAGAAGGCAGATTAAGCAAATAGTATTAATACAAATGTGTTATTCATAACAGCTTGGTTACATGAAAAAGTGGTATCAAGCCCCCCTAATAATCCATAATAAGATGTAAGCATTGGTTAAAGCTCAACTTACACAGGAATAAGCACATTGCTGTTAGCAGGATGCCGATGGCTGGGGCAGAGAGCTCATTTGAAGAAGTTCCTTCTTCTTCAACTGAGCTCTTTAACCTGCAGTCATTTGTTTCCACACAGGTACAAACGTCCACGGTAAAAATGTCATTAGTTGGGCATGACAGACCCTGAGCATCCAACACCTCCACCTGAACTTCATATAAGCCAGGCCAGAGCGGATCACGAGAGTGAAGCGTGGCACTCGTCTCTGTTGACAACAAAGGACAAAGCACTGTCAAATAACACAGTATTATCATTATTACTTTTACTCGTAACTTTTAACCCTAAAAGTACTATGATACCAATGTGACATTTCTAACTGAATTCAGTTGAATCAATAAAACACACTGAAAATATTGGGGCAATTTTTTCAACCTATTTTCGTAAAATGTTCGTTAAATTACCCTTACCGAGTTTTTCTTTAAATCTTATACAACATCTTCAACAATTACACAGTAACAAGCGCTTGCTAAAAATAAAATGATCACAAAAATTAAACAAGAATAGACAACGATGGAATCTGTTTTTGGCTTCTGGCCCGTGCCACTTTTCACCTTTCCTTACCATTGACGACTTCTACGTCCCAGCTCCCTCGTGTCCCATCAGGTATGACTCTGAATGTGAATGGAGCTCCGTTGGGATTAGCATCCTCATCAAATGCAGTAACATAGACAGTTGTTTCATCAGTGCACTGGGTGCTGTGGGTGGTGGTCAGAGTGGGACAGTGGTCGTTGGAGTCAAGGACTTGAATGGCTATTGTTCCTGTGGCGGTCTTTGATGGCATGTCTGAGGATGACAACAGTTTAGTAAATACAACAGCACACAGACTGGGCACATCCCAATATTACCGCAATGTCCCAGTATAAACCCCAAGTTAAATAGTTAAATAGTGTTTTTTATTTAGGTTTGTTTCCCGCCCCTGGGCTTCTTGTCATTCCATTGCTGACACATCTTGAGTCACAAACTAGTTTTGGCATCTGTGTTGTTCATTGAATTACCTCTGGCAACTATGTTAACAGTAGAACCGCCAATATTTCATTACTCTTAAAAACGCGGGTGTCCTTTTTACCTAGAAATGTAATTCTCGATAAGGTTAAGTTGTTAACTTTCCCTTCACTTCTCCTATAATAAGTAGGAATTAACAAAATAACTATTTAAGGTTTATTAACTTAAAAATTGCATCAGTTTATATAATCAAAATGGCCCTCAGAAATTCAAAAAGTATAATGGAATATGGCCCACAAATGAAACCTGTGCTTGTCTTATATTTTACTTCTTAAATATATATGTAAAAATATATCACACAGTAGTATTCATGTGTTAATAAGCCCACTTTTCATTGATTGACATTCAGTCAATCAACCTGTTCTACACACCCCCCCGATACCGGGGGGAAAAAGCATCATCTGCAGGAAACAGCGTCTGAGGGCATCTTAATATTCAATAAACTATGAATGTTTTATATCCATGTAACGGGAAGAAACTCAGCTAACTGAACTTTTTTTTTTTTTTTTAAAACCCACAAAGCTAGCTCTGAGCCTATGAATTAGCCACGAGCGAAAAAATGCTTGTGCTACTTTTAAAGCAAGCAACGATGTTTTGCCGATTGTAGTTCACTAGCTGATAAATGATCCCATTTTTATACACATTTGAAAAATGCTGTGGGGTAATAAATGACCCCTTTGGCGGTTTGTAGGGTTAATGAACTTAACATCCAAAGAAAACTATTGTATTATTTAGAGCCCTTCAGCAGGGCAGGCAGAGCGTGATCAAACAGAAATGAATCAAGAAGCCAAAAACAGGATTATAAAATAAATATTTCTGATTACCATTGGTGATGACCAGAACTGTGGCAATGTAGGTACCATTCACCACAAAAGGTGACTCTCTATCCGGTGCTTTGCGGAGTTTAACCTCAGCTGTTTCTTCATCGATGGTAAACCAGTTCTCTGGATCTGTGCCTTTGGCATAACTGGATCACATTAAATGTGTAGGGAAAAAATTCAAACAATTAAGAAAAGTATTAATACAGTAAACCAAATAAGTTATTTGATTAAAGTAATAGTTAGAGACAAAACAGCTATTAAACATTTCATGTAAAAGATGCAGTACTTTGAACTGGCCTCTCATCGCCTCTGCAATTATACACAGTACAATACACACAGGCACAGGACAGGAACTATACATTACTACATATATATACAAATGCAAATACTACGATTTTACTGTTATGGAGAGGTTTCCGAGCAAACAGGCTGCCAGTTTTTCGGCGCACTGCTGGGAGCAGTTGGGGCTTTGGTGCCCTACAGACTGAACTAGTTGCGCCCCCTTCCTATCAACTTTAGCTTTAATTTGTGATACTGCTAATTAGCGCATGATAAGTTGCTAAACTACGATGGTAAACATGCTAAATGTTACCAAAATCAGGGCCTAAGTATGACTTTACAATCAGTGCTAAAGTACAACCTCTTAAAAAAAGTGCTGTTACCTACAGCATGACTTACGTGACGTCTTCAGCTGGTAGCCCTGTGTCTGAATCGACAGCAGCAAACACTGTGATCACTCCATCTATAGGTACCTTCTTTGGATCTTCTGATACAGGAACACTCTTGGTCTTGGGCCTGAATTTTGGACCCTCTGGAACATTTTTCACTGCTATCTTAATGGGATAGCTCTTTGCCGGTGCACTTGGCTTAGGCTTTGTTCCTGGCTTGACACCTTGCTTGGATACATAAACTCCTCCAGGCCCACGACCCGGCTTAACCCCCGGTCCAGGACCCACTCCAGGTCCCACACCAGGTCCCGCTCCAGGTCCACCTCCACCTCCAGGTCCACCTCCTCCTCCAGCTCCAGCTCCACCTCCAGGTCCACCTCCTCCTCCACCTCCAGGTCCACCTCCACCTCCACCTCCAGGTCCACCTCCAGGTCCACCTCCACCTCCGCCACCACCTCCGCCACCGCCACCGCCACCGCCACCGCCACCGCCACCGCCACCGCCACCGCCACCGCCTCCACCACCTCCGCCTCCAGCACCCGCTCCAGTAGCCATAGGATTACCCTCTCCAATCTGGACATCCACATCCATTAATATAGGACCACCATCCACAAAAGGAGCTACATTCTCAACGATCAGGCCAAGCTCAAGATTCTGGAGTTCCTCAAAATCCACAGGCTGTTTGGTCCGGATTGTAGAGTAGATAAAAAGAGAGGACAAGAGATGATACAAAGCAGCAAGCAAATGTTACGGCACCATTCAACACTAGTTATAGTAAGTGTGATAAATAAAGAACGATGGTTTTAAAGTCACATAAATACCTTAATCAGCTTCAAGACGCCCTCATTGGTTTCCTTGTCTGTCTCAATTGAAAACAGATTATCCTCATTTCCTTTGGCGATTGTGAAGACAGTCAGCCAGTTGTCTGAGTGTGGAAGGTCTTTATCCAGAGCTTTGATTTTCATCACAACTACATCTTTAACATTTTCCTCCACTTCTCCATCGTACTGCAAACAGAACACGATTCAAAATATAAGATCTATAGTATGTGCAAAAGTCTTAATGTCAGCTCTGTGTCTTTCTGTTTAACAAAACCCAGTGGTGTCCTAGCACGAAGTGCAGGGAAACCTATTACTATTACAAAAGACCCCCATCACCCCAGCCACAAACTGTTCTCTCTGCTGCCGTCTGGCAGGCGATACCGCAGCATCAGGAGTAAAACCACCAGACTCAGGGACAGTTTTATCCCACAGGCAATAAGACTGCTAAACGCCTGAGCTCTGTTAAGTGCCTCCATAACCATTCATCTGTTGTCATCTTACTATTTATTTATCTAAATAGTTATCACTGTAATAACCGTATTTCATATGTTTTATTGGGAGCTTGGGACATAACATTGTTACTGCTATTTCTACACTGTAGCTTATGTGCATATGGCATTAAAACCTTTGAATCTTGAAATCTTGAATTAGCGATTGCTATCAGATTGGACAACAGGATTCCTTTTTTTTTCCAGAGGTGACATGATTCATAAAACATCTCTATGCGCGGATGACTTGCTTTTGCAAATATCAGACCCAATAGAAAGCATGCCAGTACAACATACATTTGTCAAAATCTCCAGTTATTCCTCTAAAGGACAGGATAATTATGATCATCTGCTCTTTAGGATTGAAAATGAACAATGTACTTACTTTGGAATTGAGATAGCGATTGCAGTTAAGGATCTTTTTAAGTAAAATTACAAATCTATCTAGGAACATACCAAGAATGATCTAGATAGGTGCACTTAGCTTCCTGTCAAACTAAGGGTGGATAAACGCTGTGATAATGACAATATTGCCCAGCTTCTAAACATTTTCCAGTATATCCATGTCCACCCTCTAAAGCAGGGGTTCTCAAAGTGCGGCCCGCGGGCCAATGGCGGCCCGCGGAAATGTTTCTGGCGGCCCGCGATAGTTAATGTGAAAAAAAAAATATAATAATAATTTGTAAGTGTTCCGGCCACTCCTTTTTTGCTTACCTAAATCCTACCGGCCCACATTTGTAAGTGTTCCGGCCACTCCCTGGAGGGATGTTACAGATGGATAAACAAGCTCCAAAGCATAAAGGCGTTTTTGTATAGTTTGTGTATACAGTATACAGTATTGTAGCGAGCCCTTGGTTCAGAGGGAGGAGCTTGCATAGGGGAGGGCGGGGGGGGCTTGGCAGGGAAACGGGGTTCAAGGGGAGTGGCTGTACCCGTAGGATAGAAAAGGGGGAAGTGACGTCTGACTCAGAGGTTGCGCGGCTGTGGAGAAGAATGTGTTGCCCACATTCTGTTACTGAGTTTAGGCTAGTTAGCTAGCAGGTTTATTGTTTTGGGTGCAGTCACTTTTGCCTCCACTTGCTGTTCAAATAAATGTTGAAAGAAAAAGTAAATCTGTTTACAGTTCTGTTTCATATGGGTGTTGAGAGATGTATCCATAGATTTAGTCCCTAATTTTGCTCTCAAAGTGCACCAGATTGATGCATTTAACTTCAACATTTAAAAAAAATTCTCCCTAGAGACCTAGAGGAGGTCAGGTCCACCACCTGCCCACACCCCGTTGAATTGTCTGAACTTGGGCTGTGTAGTATTGATAACCTTTTTTTTGCCTGATATGTAACGTTACGTTCTAAGGATAGAGGGTGTCGTTTTTCTCATATTGATATTCTGAATAATCTGTGCTGTTGTATTTGC
>CALSBZ010037392.1:32451-73864 GCA_943591055.1 Gobionotothen gibberifrons | reverse complement strand
CTCCAAATTACTCCAAACTACTCGCATATAGTTTTTCCGATATTCACAAAACGCTGTATACACATTGCAATTATGATTGCACACATATTTCAAATTGATTTTCATTAGCCACGCCCCCCAGAAAGCTGGCCATTTTTATAAATGGGCGTTTTTCATTCATTTTAAGCACATTTGTGCAAATTCGTCATAGGGAAATGATCGGAAAAATTCCAATCTAGGGCAACTTAAGCGCATATCCAATGTGATGCTACATTGCGAAGGAATAGTCGATCGCATGGAGCTCGTAAGCTAACGGAGAATGTACCATTTCTCACCATTTATATGTCAGATACTACCTTAAGCTACTGAGACCCGCCTGTCTGCCCGGCACACACACACACACACACACACACACACACACACACACACAACCACACTTACACAATGTACAACACACACATAACGACATATCGCTACCTGGTTGATGCAGGAAAAATGGTACCAACACAACTGGCGCACATGCCTAAGATTTCCTGGTCAGAAACAAAGGAACGCAAAGTCAGGTAAACAATTTAGAGGCTCATTTCAGAGGACTGGGGGGGGGGGGGGTCCAGCGACCCTCCCCGACAGGCGCACGGACGCGAGGGCCCGCTCATCACTGCGCGCACAAGTGCGACCGCAGTTTTAATTAAGAATGTTAATGGACTTCCGGTTGGACAAACATGTGAGGGCTGCGTTGTCTCGTTCTCCCACGACTTTACTTTCTATATTTCATTTAAAACCACAGAAGTTGAATTAAACTTGTATTGTGTGAGCATCATTTTGACTATAAATCAGAACAAGCCGATGTGATGCCGAAACCTGCACTGAAAACGGAGACGAAACAGGCAAAAAAGACCGAAACGGCTGTCTCAATTGCTAGTAAAGTTGCTGGCCCGGACATGGCTAGCATAACTAGCATAATTAGCCTGCTTGAGGAGCATAGAGCTAGCTCAGAGCTAGCACAGAGGGAGCACAGAGCTAGCATTTCAGCTGACTTCAAAGCTGCCTTTGCGGTACTGGAGGCGAAGCTGAACCAAACGCAGACCACAGTAGCAGAACATGGGGAACAAATAGACTCTCTTGAGACCAATGCCAATCTGCAAGATCAGCGACTCCGTATACTCGAGGAGAAGTGTGCGGTATTAGCAGATAGCAATGCTAAGCTAGCTGCGAAGACCGCAGATCTGGAAGGTCGGAGCCGCAGAAACAACATTAGAATCATTGGACTTCCTGAGTCTATTGAGGGACCCCGGCCTACAACCTTCTTTTCTGAACTTTTGGTCGAGCTGCTAGGCAATGAAACTCTCCAATCCCCTCCCGAGCTGGACCGTGCACACAGAGCGCCGACCTGTGATATTGCGGCTGCATCGCTACCAAGTCAAGGACCTGATTGTCCGGGAGGCCCGCAAGAGACGAGGGGATCTCCGCTACCGTGGGACACCAGTGCAGATCTACGAAGACTTCACACAGGAGGTTCTCGAACAGCGGGCGAAATACCGGGACATCATGTCAAAGCTGTACAACCTAGGCCTCAGACCGGCTCTTCTGTTCCCTGCTCGCCTGCAGATCACGCTTGGCGGCGGGGCTAAGAAAAGGTTCCCCTCGCCCCTGGAGGCTGTGGCCTTTGCAGCTAGCTATGAACGCGAGCCGGCTAACTAACCACTGATGTTGTGCTAGGCTAAACCACGCTAGCGCTGCATTGATGGTGGACTGGGTACGTTACAACCGTTATGTTGGGACACAATTGATTGTATAATCTAACGTTACCTAGCCATGACAGCGCACAATGCGACATGTTGTTTACATTTATTTTTTATATGATTACATTTTTATATTTACACTATATAGCCGGGGTGTTTTTTTTTTTTGTGCACTTTTTCGAATGCTGTTCACAATTGTTTCTGGGCACTTTACAGCCGTCGTTCTGTTGGGACGTAATTTAATTTCTTTTATAACTAACGTTGCTTGGCCAAGACAGCACACAATGTGACATGTTTACATCTATTTTTATTTAATTTAATTGTTTTCATTTTTGTATTTACACTTTATATCCGGGATGTTCTTGCACTTTTGCAATGTTCTTGTTAACATTTGCTGTTCACAATTGTTACATTTACTAAGGAGGTTGTATCTACATGATGTGGGTACTGAGACACCTTGAAGAAGGAGAGATGATTCAGGTAGGGAAGTTATTGCCAATTTCATTGGCAGATGGAGCTCAGGGGTGGGGAGGGAGGGGGGCTAGGGCTTGGGAGGAGGTGGGAGGGAGTAGAAGATGGGAGGGAGAGGGTGGGGCATTTATCTTGATGGGGCAATAGGTTTCCATTTGTTTGAGGCAGCTGTTTCATTTACATTCTGTTTTGTTATCTTTATGTACACTGTTCTCTCCATTTTTAGTTGTGGATGTTCTAGGGCTGATCTTACACCTTCGATGCTGTACGCGGTGTCATGGCTAATGTAACTGGTACAGGGACTGGTGGTGGACAGGCGGTCAGGATACTCTCTTTGAACACTGGTGGGTTGAATGCTTCAGTGAAACGCACAAAGATTATGACACATCTTAAAAACCTGAAGGCGGATATAATGTTTATACAAGAGACACATCTCTGTATCTCTGATCAGCGAAAGCTGAATAGGCCGTGGATTGGACAAATGTTTCATTCACAATTTAACCTAAAGACAAGGGGCACAGCCATTTTAATTCGGAAAAAAGTCAATTTCACCCCTACTAATACAATTTTAGATCCAAATGGACGTTATGTCATCATTTCTGGCACACTATCAGAAGCCCGTCATCTTAGTTTCTGTGTATGCTCCCAATTGGGATGATCATAATTTTGTGAAATCGCTATTCTCCACCATCCCCGATTTGAATTCCCACCTATTGATACTGGGAGGAGATATGAATTGTGTTATAGACCCAGCACTAGACAGATCTAGTTCCAGAACTGTGGCGCCCTCTAAAACGGCACAGACCCTCTCTGCTTTTATGGACCACTATGGCTACGTCGACCCCAATCTCGCTCCTGTCTGTACAGATGAAGCACTTATTTTCGGACTCCAGCTTAGCTGTTCCTGCCTACGACCTGCCAACGCCCAGTTTGGAGGAAGGTCAAGCCCTCCCACTATTTTCCAAGAGGGCGTTGCCAGATTTTCAATTTCAGGTTTTAACCAGGAGATGGCACTTCATTCACAAATACAGAAATGATGTCGTACTGTGTCGAAGAGCATTTGAACATATAGTCTTTATATATTAAATAATCATAATAATAATGTAAATGTTTACATTACATTAAACCATGCATTTTGTAATGTCAGCATTTCATTTAGAAGAAAAGTAGTTAGTTAGTTATTTTCATGTCGATGGACACTGAATACAGGCATGAAAATCACTCACCTTTCGGCGAAATTCGCCGTTTTGAAACCAAAATAGGTGACCTACGTGAATCGTGTAGATTCGATGAGAAAATATTTAAGGGGGGGGGGGGGGTAGGTTCAGAGGTGACGAGTGGAAGACGAGACCCAATCACTGCCGCTGCGTACCGTTACGGACTGCGGTCAACTCAGCCGTCTCTCACGTTCGCTTGGTCAAATCAGCAGCTCTTCATTTTTGAGTGCGCGATTAATAGCGCCTTTACGGTAATCGCTGTAACTGCGGTCAACTCAGCCGTCTCTCGCATTTGCTTGGTCAAATGAGCAGTGCTTCATCTTTCAGTGCGCGATTAATAGCGTCTTTACAGTAATCGCCGAGAAGCGGCGCTGACGGTAGTACAATAGCTTATGCCATATTTGATAAATCAATCAATGATATTTGATGAAGGATAAAATGATTTTTTGCCATAAGTTCTGAGTGAAAGTGGTACTGCTGGACAGAGTACTACTTGGACTACTCCCACAAGTACAATCAAGTACTTTTATCCTGTACTTTTTTAGTAATACCCTGTCAAACTCCCCTCCAGAGTACAATAATGTATGTTTTCTGCCATCTTTGATGAGAGATAAAATGAAATGTTGCCATAAGTTCTCAGTGAAATTGTTACTATTGGACAGAGTACTACTTGGACTAATACCACAAGTACAATCAAGTACTTTTATCGTGTACTTTTTTAGTAATACCCTGTAAAACTCCCCTCCAGAGTACAATAATGTATTTTTTCTGCCATCTTTGATGAGAGATAAAATGATTTTTTGCCATAAGTTCTCAGTGAAAGTGGTACTGTTGGACAGAGTACTACTTGGACTAATACCACACGTACAATCAAGTACTTTTATCGTGTACTTTTGGAGTAATACCCTGTCAAACTTCCCTCCAGAGTACAATAATGTATTTTTCTGCCATCTTTGATGAGAGATAAAATGATTATTTGCCATAAGTTCTCAGTGAAAGTGGTACTGTTGGACAGAGTACTACTTGGACTAATACCACAAGTACAATCAAGTACTTTCATCGTGTACTTTTTTAGTAATACCCTGTCAAACTCCCCTCCAGAGTACAATAATGTATGTTTTCTGCCATCTTTGATGAGAGATAAAATGATTATTTGCCATAAATTCTCAGTGAAAGTGGTACTGTTGGACAGAGTACTACTTGGACTAATACCACAAGTACAATCAAGTACTTTTATCGTGTACTTTTATCGTAATACCACTTTCACTGAGAACTTATGGCAAAAAATCTTTTTATCTCAAAAATGCATCTCAAAAAGCATCAGATTGATGCTTTAAAATATGGAATATTCAAAATGTTCTTCCGGGGGAGCATGCCCCCGGACCCCCCTAGAGGGATAATATCCTTCTCACCTTTTTCACCCCTGACCCGTTTTCATGCCTGTGAATAATATTTTTGAATAGAGGATTCATAATATTGTTTGCCGAGAATAAAATTAACGATCAAGCAGCATTTTAAATTCTAAATATCCCTGCAAATATAGCAATGACATTTCTGCTTCTATCTTTGCAAAACGAGTAAACAGTCACATTTGATCTTGATAAGGGATCAATGTGTGTAGTCTTTAATATTAAACATGATCGCTGGTAGATAGCCACAGAAGTCGTATCACAGTTTAATCTGAGCAGATCACTGTTTACCACTGCTCTGCGGAGCAGCTGAAGACTTCTCCACGCTGCTTTCAAACTGTGAGTAAACAACGTGGTGTGTGTTAGTCGTATCTTGGCTCTCTGTTCGGTCAAATATTAAAGCTACATGTGCGTTTCGGAGAGTTTGTGTGTGTGTTCCTGCCAGTAATTAGCCGTGTCTCGCCTCGCTGTACGGCTAAATATTGAAGCTAAATTAGCAACTACATGTTAGCAACTACATGTCCCACAATGCATTTCGTTCTGTGACTTGCGCACTGAGTGTCTTAATCTCAGCCGTATTTTTTAAATGCAGCCCGAGAGGAACATTACACATATCCACAGTATTTACTGTATATCTGTATAGTTCAATGTTCATTGACAATACATATTGAATTGTACTTTCTTTATTTGATTGGCAGTCAGTTGTTGATTACATGCAGACGTTGATAAAGCTACAGGCTACTTCAATATCACACTAATTCATAAAGCAACTTAGACATTTTGATGTTCCGGACCTTTGCATGGGGACATTTTCTTATTCTTTGTCATGTTCTCAGTTCTTATTACTTTATTAAGGCCTGCTTCATAATGTACTGTATCTAAATGTGTGTTCTCTATTACAGACAGATTTTCAAAGAGGAAAAGGAAGTGTCACGAAGAAACTTGCATTTCATTTGATGTTATAATTTGTATGTATGCATGTATATCTGTTGTATACTGTATGTTTATACTTGAAAAATAAAAATATTTCTGAAGTAACTTTTATATACATTTGGGTGAGTAAATGAGAAAATGTAAAATGTGCTGTCCCACGGTAATTCAGAAGGCTCACAGGTCACATTCCGAACATTATTTAAAACAATACTGTAGGTACTTTCCCACAGTTTACAGTTTGATTTGTATAGAGGGATTAGCGCTGTCTGAAGACCAGCCATTACTGTTGGTGTGGCCCATTGTGGCCACAATGGCCAGTTTGATTTGCATACTGTAGAGGGAGCTCTGGCAGATTAGTTTATTCCCTCAGATGCAAATCAAGGGGGTCAGATCTTGTAAAAGTAGAAGTACTCAGATCTTGTACTTGAGTAAAAGTAGAAGTATCAGAGTGTAGGAATACTCTGTTACAGTAAAAGACATTGAAATACTTAAGTAAAGTCAAAAGTATGTCAACATGTTACCCAAGTAGTACTAGTTTATGATTGATCATGAAAGTGTTCTCAAAGCTGGTAAAGGTGCAGCTAATTTGAATGACTTTGTATACTGCAGGGTAGCTTGTGAATTTACTCCAGGTGTAACTAAAGTCTGATTTAAGACTTGGTTATATTTCACATCATTCATCCACATCTGTGAAGTAACTAATGGTAGCCTATTAAATACCATTTACCTCTGAACTGTAGAGGAGTACAATAACAAAGTAGCAAAACATTGAAATACTTAAGTAAAGTCAAAAGTAAGTCAACATGTTACCCAAGTAGTACTAGTTTATGATTGATCATGAAAGTGTTCTCAAAGCTGGTAAAGGTGGCTATAAAGACAGAAAGACTAAGCCTTGCACAGAGGCATGAAAGTGAGGGGGAGGAGAGAGCTGCGGTTGATGGCCCATTAGTTGTGTCTATACACAGCTGAGAGCTGCCGTTTCATTCATACGACAGAGTATTAGGGCCACACTTAGAAAAAATAAACTGAGAGATTTCGAGAATAAAGTCGTAATGTTACGAGAATTAAGTCATAATTACGAGATTAAAGTGACTTGAGAAGGAGACAACAGCAGCGTCCTGCAATACAATGAGGAATGTGAAGCATCTTGTGAAGATCATGTGACCTCTTGCCCCGGATGTTTATATTGTGTTTGTCAGTACGCTCACAGGCATAGATTGCGCAATAGTGTAGTGCGCACCTTGGAGGTGCAGTGCAGGCATATTGTCATTCAAGAGATGCGTAGTTCTTTTGGAAAACATGTTTTTCTTTTAGCCTATTTACCTCGTTAACGTAAATAATACGCATTACATTGAAACATGCATTATTTGTGATTAAAATACTCAATAATTAATGTTGGTAATGTATTGTAATGTAATTATGAATAAATACGCTATTTATTATTATAAACGTTAGTCCTTAACATCTATCACTGTGTATATCACCATTCTTTAATTAAATGTTTGATTAGTGCATGCAGATAAGTACAGTACAGTAAAACACGTACACAGATACATTATTTTGTATTTTTATTGAACAATGACAATTTCACTTTCCACTGTGTCCACCTTTAGTTTGCAAAACCAATGGCAGAACTTTATTGAGGCCTGTAATCAGTCGACTACAGGTGTCTTGGGTCAGTCTTGTCTTCCAAAAATCCTGTATCGCTTGCATCAGCTCCTGTTTCGAGCCTGGTTTAGCCTCTTTCCGAATGTAGTCTTTCATCAAGTGCCAGACTAGCTCGATAGGATTCAAATCCGGAGATTCTGGTGGAGTCTTAACCCAGTTGATTCCCTCCGCAGCAATTGCAGCTGCAGCCGCGCTGTGCTTCGGGTCATTGTCTTGGAAGAAGCGGTGATCCGACCCAAAATGTTCCCTGATGTATGGACCTGCAGCTTCCTTGATGATACTGTTTTCAAAGTAGATTCTGTCCATGATTCCTTCAAAGATAACCAAAGGGCCTGGACCGTGGCGCGAAATCAATCCCCAGACATGCAACTTTATTGGATGTTTCGGTTGAGGCTTTGCAACAGAATGGTCCTTTTTGTTGAAACTGAACCTTGCAAAGTGTTCCAGAGATATTGTGGATTCATCCGTAAAAAGCACATCATGCCACGTTTCCCCAGACTCGATCCACTGGAGGGCTTGTCTCAGCCTTGCTTCTTTGTTGTGATCTCTGATCATTGGAGTGAAACGGGTCCTGCCATATTTCCAGCCAAGTTTTCTCCTGGCCTTGCGTATGCTGGTCAGTCCTAGCGAAACCCCAAAGTCCGCCTGAATTTTCCGCTTTACACCAAGAGCCGTGAGCTCGTCGTCAGCCTTTGTCGCATTCTCGATCGCAGTCACGATATTGCTGTAAAAGAAAAAGACAAAAGCCATCAGGGAAATGCAGAACTGTCACATACACTATCAGCTGTTTACGATACGTGCTATACTATTAAATAAGGTAGGCTACTTACTGTTGGAGTTTTCTTGGACCTGAGCGGTGGGGTGGTTTCTCCTGAAAGTGGTTTCGCAGAGTGCTTTGTGAAACTTCTATGCCAAGGCTTGCAAAAAGTTCTTGGATTTCTCTTGTTGATTTTCCATTTGCCCGCATGCGGCGAACCTCCTGGGACCTCTCTCTGTTGATGCGCATCCTTGCTGTAATAGGCAATAGTGGATTCCTGAAGCCGGTTACGCAAATGACTAGCCGACAAAAGTAGGTGCGGCTGTATACAGCTATCCTATTGGTGCGTCTATCGACGCACCAATAGCAATCCAGGTGAATCGAACAACATGTACGATTCACAGATAAATAGCGTGCATTACTTGCTTCACCGTCTTTTTTGTAAATCAAGGAAGAACGCACACAACTTTTTTGGAAGAATTGATTCCAGCTATTTTTACGAGACCCGGAGAAAACGTCTTGCACAGGTGAGCTGACAGATTGTAAATAACCTATACTCTGCCCTTTAGACCTACTGTATGTGTGATTATTTCTTAATTTCACTTGTGCTTATGTCTAATTGTGTTATATTCTTTATTCCTATTTCCTATAGTCCGCCCCGCAGGTGGCTGCAAAAAAAGTGAAGCCGTCTCCTGCGCCAAAAAAAACAAGCACAGTCAGACTTGTTAAAAAGAAAGCGGTACGTACCTACTATTGGCCCTCATTGTCAATTATTAATACTTAGGCTACACCATCTCTCTGCTATAAAATATATTGTTTATTTCCATGTGACCACTGGTATTCATATTTTTTGTCTGTTTCCTATCAGGCCATCACACTTGCTCTGCTCCCGGTGTCTGCTTCGTGCACGGCTAGTTTGGGTGACGCAGAAATGCGTGCACTTAAACTCCGGTTGACCGCAACGGAGGCACAAGTGTCCGACCTGATGTTGGCACAGAAGACTGCAGAGTCGGAGCGGGCTGACATGATGTTGGCACAGAAGACTGCAGAGTCGGAGCGAGCTGCCATGATGTTGGCACAGAAGACTGCTGAGTCGGAGTTGGCTGCCATGAAGTTGGAACTGCGGCAGCTGAGCATGAGCGCCTACCAACCCAGGCGACTGTTTGGGTTCCATGTGGGAGACGGAGACGCAGACCCACAGCCTCTGCTGCCAGATGTGCCAAGTCCGGCCGCTCCCATACTGACTGTGCCAGTGGCCAATCCAGCGGCCAATCCAGCGGTCACTCCGGGGTCGGCAGCAACACCACGACCTGATGTGCACAGACCTGATGTGCCCACCGCCACCAGGGCAGTTTCCGTGGAACGCGAGGGCATATTCTTCGACGACTGCTTTCAAAAGGGACAGCATCGCCCTGAGAAATTTGCGGGGGATATGTTCATGGCTATGTTGCCATTTGACACATATGCGAACATGGCAAAAGTCACAAACTGGAGCGGTAGCAAACCCTTCCCCTAAATGTAAGGCAGACACTTGAGTCCAGTGTCTCCCGTCGGTTCCCAGGCCTGACCACGGATCAGTGGCATAAAATTAGAAACCGGGTGAACGAGAGACTGAGGAGCCCAAGAAAGACGGATCCAGAAACACCTCGCCCTGGTTTCTGCCGCAGATAGGCATATAGATAGCCTACTGTAGGCCGCAGATAGGCCTATATTGTACTGTATATACTTTGCAAGTAGCCTATTATTATAAGTTTCTATCTGTGACATGTTACACTCGTAAAAATAACTGGTATACATAATACAATTGTTTCCTCTTTTTATTTCTTCAGTATTGTTAGAAATTAAAATCAATGTTTTATACTGAGAAAACAGAAGTTCTCGTGCTACTGATTTTAATGCAATTATTGTATCAGCTAAATTGATTAAATATGTGCATATTTGAACACATTTCAGGAGTCGAAATTTCAACTTTGGATAAAGCCAGGTTCAAAATGATTGTTTCATTTTGTAGTCATATTAGTATCTAAGGCTTTTACAGAAGTGATTTTGGATATCTCTTTTTATCACTCCATAAATCAGAAAACACTGTCAACAGTATGATTTGCCTAATGTGGGACAGTCCTAAAAGGGGCATGGATTGTGCAAGAGCAATGGTTATTTACAGGGCTTTAGTCTTCTAATGCATTATTTTAGATATTTAAGGTGAAGGGCAAATTATATTAAATAATTGGGGGTATCTGGGGCGTAATTGGGGGGCTCTGTTAAAATGGTATGACAAAGTCAGGGATAATGTTAGGGATAAATGTCTGAGTTTAAAAGATGGCAATTAATTTAAGCCCAAATATTCATAGTAATTTAATAAATCCTTCCAACACACGTTGTGAAAAATAGCCTAAATTAAGAAATCATTCCAATAGGTCAGTAAAAAAATAAAAAAACAGTGTAAAAGGGGAGTGATAAGTTGAATATGCATAAACAAAAAAGAAAGAATGCAGACTATGGTGCTGCTCACACGGGAACGTTTGCATTTATGCACAAACGCTGTAGTACATATGCCGGGACTGTAAGTGGTGCTGTAACTTCCTCCACAAAAGCAGCGAAGAAGCATAGTTGTCATGGTTTCCCTTCTGTTTATTCTCCACGTTGGGGGCAGAGGGAACCGGGCAGAGTTTTTCGCCAGTCAACGTGTATTAAAGTTGAAATCTTCCGTACAAAATTATAAAAGTGCCGGTCAAAGGTCTTCTTTGTTATTTATTGAGCTTTAAAACAAATGAATAACGACTCTATAGGCCTATAATATATAAAATACACGGAGCCTCTCTTTTTCCTCCCTCTCTTCGGGCAGCGTCAGTGTCTGTCTCATGCAGCAGCTGATCCAGTAATGTGACCCGGCCGACAGTACAAATAAACATATTTCTAACTAGTTTAGGTAGTGAATATGAGGAGAAGAGGCGTGTGGATATAAGCAATTAATGTAACATGTCGAAATCTGTACTTTGTACTTTGGATTCCTAAAGCTTTTAGTCTACTAACCCATCATCCAAGGTTAGTTTTCACTATAAGTACAACATATTTTTTGGACGGACACTATAATTTACAGTTTTTTACCATGTTCAATCTGAATTTTCTTTAAAATAAAAAAACATCTATATTGATTCTGACTTTTCTACATCCAACTCACAGGTTTATCATTACTTTGAGAAAAAAGATTATTCATTTAACCCTTTTAGAAGGGAAGATATGGTCATTTGTTCTGGGAATGTAATTTTCGAGCCTGAAACATGCAAAACAGGCTTGGGGTCTAACAGGTTAATTTAGGATTAAAAATCGAGAGCCGGGCTGCATTTCCTCCCGTTAGTTTTTTTCGACTACAGTACATAAACATAAACATAAACATTAAGTTCCGCTGTACATCCAGCGTACTGTACAGTATCAGACTTTATTTCACATGAGCAACAGTGTGGAGCCCACTGCACCATCAATGATCCATTGCAGCTGGCTTCATTATAATTACTTTTATTTTGAACGGGGGCGGTCTCAAGTCAAGCTGGAGGCTTTCCCTTGAGCGAGGGCAGACCACTTACCAATCACTGCCCTCGCGTTTCAAACTGTCCGAAATTAAGTGCTTCATCTGTAGATGTGAAAATACTTGCGAAGATTCTATTATTATACCCGCCATCATTTCGGAAGATCAGACGGGATTCATAAGAGGGAGACACTCCTTCACAAATGTCCGAAGACTTCTCAGCGTCATCCACAGCCCGCCTTCTCCTGCTGAACCGGAGGTTGTCATATCTCTTGATGCTGAGAAGGCCTTCGACAGGGTTGAGTGGGCCTATCTGTTTTCTGTCCTTCAACAGCTGGGCTTTGGTCCAGGCCTTATCTCCTGGGTTAGACTTCTGTACTCTTCTCCTCACTCCTCTGTATGTACGAACACCCAGCGCTCCAAATTCTTCCCTCTTTTCCGCGGGACGCGTCAGGGGTGTCCGCTCTCCCCACTACTATTTGCAATTGCTATCGAGCCGTTGTCGATTGCTTTAAAAGCAGAGAGAGGAATTAAGGGGATTCAGAGAGGGGATATCGAACACAGGGTCTCGTTATATGCTGACGACCTTCTTCTGTATGTGCGCGATCCTATAGCTAGTAATCCACACATACTCTCACTTTTGACCACTTTTGGTTCATTTTCAGGATACAAATTAAACATCCAAAAGAGTGAATGTTTCCCGATCAACCAATTGGCTACAGAATTACCTCCATTGTCGTTGCCTTTTAGAATATCCAACTCAGGGTTTAAATATCTGGGCATTGCAGTCTTTTATTGCGCTACGGGAACAACATCTTACTGTCCTGACGGCAACAGTCAAATCTGACCTGCAGAGGTGGGGCCATCTGGCACTCTCTTTAGCAGGAAGAGTTCAGACGATAAAAATGAATGTACTGCCCAGATATCTATACATCTTCCAATGCCTACCTATTTTTTTGCCTAAATCTTTTTTCACTGCTATTGATAATATTATTTCCTCATTTATTTGGGCTGGTAAACATGCAAGAGCTAGTAGACCATTACTGCAGAGGGACAGGTTCCTGGGTGGGCTTGGTTTACCTAACCTTATGGGTTACTACTGGGCCACAAACACACACAAGATCATGCTCTGGTTCACTTCACCCCAGAGTGACTGGTGTATTGTGGAGGCCAACTCATGTCGATCCACGTCACTTCAAGCCCTCGCGTGTAGCACTCTGCCCCTTTCCCCCTCACAATTCACATCTAACCCTGTTGTAATTGGCACTCTAAAGATCTGGGCACAAGTTAGACGTCACTTTGGTTGGCTTACTCTTCCTCAAGCGACTCCTGTCTGTAACAACCATCTATTTTTACCAGCCACAATTGACCCCCGATTTTCTCACTTGGAGAGGGAAGGCCTCCGCTGCATAGGGGAGTTATACATTGATAGCCTGTTTGCCAGTTTTGACCAACTACGGGTTGCCTTTAATCTAAGAGGATCTGACTTCTTTAGATACTTTCAACTAAGAGATTTTGCTAAGACCCACTCTCCACAATTCCCCCAATCCCTGCCTCCCAGTGGAGTGGATCTTGTACTTACTGTAGAGCAAGAACTTTGTCTAGGCGCCATGTCTCTTATTTTTATGATCTTTTTTCTCCGGTTGATGAATCTGCCATTAACAAGATTAGAACTAATTTGGAAAAGGAACTACAGTTCACCTTCTCTGATGACTTTTGGAAGGAGGCCCTGAGAGCCGTTAACTCATCCTCCAGTTGTGCTAGACTCAGCCTAATACAGTTTAAAGTTCTCCATATACTACATTATAGCAAGGCTAAGCTCTCCAGGATTTACCCAGATAGATTAGATGACAGGTGTGATAGATGCTCCCAGGCCCCCTGCGACCTGACTCACATGTTCTGGTCGTGCCCTAAATTATCTAACTTCTGGCAATCTTTCTTCGATTGTATTTCTGAAATTGTAGGTCTAAAAAATCTCTCCAACCCCTCATGTAGCTATTTTCGGTAGGCCCCCAGATGATACTATGTCTCTTCTAAAGTTGAAAAAAATTAAAATGACTCTCCGGGGTTCCTCAGATAAGTTTTACGCTCATTGGAGGCCACTGATCAGCTATGTAGACCATCTTCCCCCTGATATGGTGTCGCTGTAGGGATTCTCGCTTTATCTGTCTATAATTCTGATATGATTACTCCCCTGTCCGCCACACATGCAGCCCGGGTGACATCCCTGGATATGTGTTAGTATGTGTATGTGTACATGTATGTATGTATGTATGTATGTATGTATGTATATTATTGTATCTATCATTTTGTATTGTATTGATGTACTGTTGCCTCAGTGCTCCGGGAGAGGGGTGGTTGGGATGGGGCGGGATGGGGTTAAGGGAAAGTGAGTAAGGGTTCTTTTGGGGGGGAAAAAATGAAAATTCCTTAATTGCTGTAATGCACTGTAACACTTATTTTTGAATAAAAATATTTTGAAAAAAAAAAAATAGAATGTTAATGTTAACAATATTATTAGTCATTATTAGATGACCATCAATTAATTGCATCATGTTGTTTTTCCAGAAATTGTCTTCCACACAATTGAATTTTATGAATCAGGAAGACCATTATTTATGATAAAATACAACTGTATTGTCACCTTGCAGTTTATTAACATCGTTAGGCAGTTGTATTTAAAATGGGTATTACATGTCCTCTTATTATGTCAGCAGGTGGCAGTAATGAGCAGTGATTCATTTGGAGATTAGATGAGAATTATGATTGATTCAAACCAAAGTGGGAATTGTTTTTGTCATAGTAGCATGTAAGCAGTAAGTCAAAGTTTAAATATAACACATTAAACTATTAACATAAGCATTAACAGTTAATAGACACATCAACAGTAGAAAATATATAATTTTTACCCAAAAGAGTAAAGAATATAATGAAAAGATGAAAGAATATTCAGGGCATCTATTATCATGTAGTAGTTAGAGTAATATAACTATGTCACAATACAAAATATATAATCATAGGATACTATATACATTATAAAACTGTGCAAATGTGATTTATAAATTAGGATAATGTATATGTAGGTATTGTAGGGAAAAGTGTTGGGATGAAAAGGCTTCCTGAATCCGTCAGTAACAAAGCATTTCTATTTAACCTGTTAAGCCCAGAGCCTGTTTTTCATGTTTCAGGCTTGAAAATGACATTCCCAGAACAAATGACCATATCTTCCCTTCTAAAAGGGTTAAATTAATAATCTTTTTTCTCAAAGTAATGATAAACCTGTGAGTTGAATGTAGAAAAGTCAGAATCAATATAGATGTTTTTTTATTTTAAAGAAAATTCAGATTGAACATGGTAAAAAACTGTAAATTATAGTGTCCGTCCAAAAAATATGTTGTACTTATAGTGAAAACTAACCTTGGATGATGGGTTAGTACACAGCAAAAATTGGAGTGTTGATATTTCAGGGTTAAACATTTGAGAGTTGATTTTAACTCCAAAAGTGTAATTTGGCACGTGCAGGCACTCCCGCATTTCAGTTCTTCGGTTGGAGACAAGAGACACTGGGTGCCATTTTCTCCTTGATAAGTTCTACGTGGTGAGTTAAATCAAGTCAAACTACAGAAACAATTGATGCTGTGTACTGCATTATGCAAAATGACTACCGAGAATATATGCGTTTATACCATAGACTGTATATATAAATGGACGTAGGGTCCGTGACTGTCACAATCGAGCTGAAGACCAAAGTGCAACACACGTGAAATCAGGGATAATTGTCGGTAATCAGCTTTATTGGAGGCAAAAGACTGGTAACAGACAACACGGCAGATAGAAGGCAAAGGGCTGGTCGGGGGCAGGCAGGGGGTCCAGGAGATGGCAAGACGGGAGTCGCAGGTACAGAACAGGTCAGGAAGGAGGCGAGGCAGAATGGTCAGGGACAGGCAGGGGGTCCAGGAGATGGCAAGACGGGAGTCGCAGGTACAGAACAGGTCAGGGAGGAGGCGAGGCAGAATGGTCAGGGACAGGCAGGGTCGGAACCGGGAGAGCAATCTGGAGGTAAACGCGGGAAAGACTGGCATAATGCAAAGTACGATCTGGCACTGATGTGAAAGTGAAGTGAGCCTAAATACTAAATGGCCTAATGGGTGAAACAGAGTGAGAGAGATACAGGGTGTGGCTACAGGTGAGACAGGTGAACGGAAAACTACTGGTGAATGATGGAGCAGACTGTGACAGTGACGTCACCCATAGGATTCTGCAGAGTTGCCGAGAAGCCCTTAGTAGGCGGAGTCGGCCACTAACGGCTCGACAGCGACGTCAGAGTTCAAATCCCGCCTGCTCCAGCCTGTTCCAAATAAGGGCAAAGAGGCGGGACCTGCTGCCTCCGAGCTAGAAGTTCCAGAGCTAGCTGAAGCTACCAAGCTAAGCTAACATGCTCCCCATCTGCACACTGCCGTCACATTTTACGTTTCTAAGGTAAGCGGACATGAAACTATTCACAAAACTATAAATAATAATCTAAGTTATTGAGTTTTTAGCATAATACTTCAGAATCTTAAAATCCCTTAACGTTTGTTTGCAATTGTGCTAAATTCAACACTGGAATCAAGCAAATATTAATATGTTTGCATGACATTAGTTATTTATATTTTGATATCATTTAACTATACGTTTAATACATTTAAGTCAAGCTAAGGTACATGTGATGGTAGCTAGTTAGTGCTCTTACCTGTGAGGCCTCCTCCAAACAGCATAATAACCAGACTGTATCATTAAAACTAAGTACAAGTTCTAGATCCTTGACTTTAGACAAACAATTAAAAAGACAAAAATGTATTTAAAGACCAATCTTTATTTGAATGTGCCTCTTAACCTGATATATTAGTTATACAGTAATAGTATTGACAATCTAAAAAAACTGAGCAACTCAACAATCAACTTTATATTTATTATTTTCATTTTTCCCCTCTCATATTCAGTGTGGACGGATTGAGACAGCGTGGTGTCCAGAGAGCTGCAGAGACTTCAGGGAGAAACCTCCATGTGATGGACGTCCTGTCTGTTGGTTTGGAGAGGACTGAGGGTCTTTCCTCAGCGAGGAGGACCAGGCCTGATGGAGGAGCCCATGCTGGGCAAAGCTGATACCAACTGCACAGGCCTAGTCTGTCACTTTATTTGACTAAATGTGTTTACTTATACATTTAAAAGGTTTACACCTTCTGTCCATATGTGCTTTTTATTTAAAACATGTTTGATTAACTTTTGGTTCACATTTCAATAAATTGTATTTGTATTTGCACTCTTTTCGTCCATTATTCGTACTGAACATGTTAGATTACACATTCACATCTGACTGAAGATTGGCTCGATTTATTTGTGACGTTGCAAACTCTGCGGTACAAGGCACAAGTGATGTGAAGCTCATAAAGTGAGGCAAATAGAAATAATCAGCTGATGGAGTGTAGATGTGGAAATAGCTGCATTCGATCAGCTGACTGTGTTTTCACAATAAAAGTAGTTTCTTAGTGAATGTCCTGTACTGGTCTTAAAATCTCATAACATCAGCTTTTAATGTTCCTCTTGGATGTTCCTCTTGACCCTCAGAAGGAGAAAATGTTGAGTCGTGTCTTTCAGGCATGTCCTTTCCTAACAAAAATGACAGGAAACATAAAACATATTATTGCAGAACAAGTGTGTTATTTATGAAAGCGGTGTGTTTGTGTGTTTAGGGGCTGTCGAAATAATTATTTTGTAATTGTAATGTTTTTATTTCAACAGTGAGCTACAAAGACAATCAGATTATGAATGAACAGTATGAAGCTCATCAACATTGAAATATATCTTATCAAAATAATATTTAACTGTTATCAAAATGTAGTGCAACTGTAGAAGCTTGCTCTGTTGTCTCACTGAAAGAATACATTTACCACATTTTATACAGACAATATTGAGAGATAAATAGTAGCAGTTCTCACTATGTGTTAAATATCTTTGCCTTCAATACATTAAATTAGAAAGCTGACAAAATCATATTGCTTGTTAACATCTAAATGTAACTTTGTGCATGGAAAACCCCTCAACTTCACTGATGTGTAGGTGATCTAGTATTTAGTATTGTTTAATGGAATGTATATCAGTGTATTCAAGTCAATACTTCATTTATTTAAACCAATATCTTTCTTGATTCTTTGTACAGTATGAAAAAAAAGAGTCTTTAGTACCTGTGCTGAAGTTCACTGCTGTGAGGAGTCCAGTTCTGTCTCTCACTCTCTGGTCCAGCCTGTCTGCATCACCTGGACACCTTAAACAAACAGATATATATGTAAAGTACCATGTGTACAAACAATATAACTGATTCTCTTCTGTTGAACATGTTGGATTGTGTATTGGCCGAGTCAGGGTCCTTTTTATTTTACTGTAACTTTGGAAGTTGTGTTACCAATGCTTACTGTTTATTTGATACCAATTTGGTAATGCAATTAATAAAAACAACAAGGTTTCGATTCGTTCTTCAGATGACTGTGACGTTAACGTAATCATCTTGAAATATGATGACATTAATAATTGTAATATACACACATCTTATTGTGAGGTTGATTTCACATACACTACTTCGACATTAGCTTGTCTACATACTTGAGCATAGCCAATTTAAATTAACCTTAGCGATGCATACAGTTCCTATACATAATAAAATATCTCTCTAAGTTACAAGGATGACCTTATTTTATCAAGCTCAAACAGAAGCCGTTTGTTCTACAGTATTATCCCACTTAACGCTTAACACTTGTCTATTTCGTTTTAACCTTTATATATACAGTCTATGATTTTAACTTGGAGGCTACGATTAGCATCGTTAGCACCGACGTAGCTACCACTCGACACGCTAACCCAAGCCTTAACATCAATTACGTAGCTGATTAAAATCATTAACACATACATAAGTACTCGAATTTTACTTACCGCAGAACCGCATTCATAACCGCACAGTGAGTCACAATAGTCCGATATATAAGCATGAAGAACGAACAAACACGGCCGGGGTCAAGTTGTGTTCCCTGGATGAGCCGAGCAGGCAGAGTCCCTGTAGCATCACGGAGCAGCTAGCAGAGAGACAGGAAGCTAACAGCAGCAGTCACTTGACAGAGCCGTCACTCTATGTGACCACGCCCTAATTTATGCAAAAACTTTAAGACCTAATATAAATAAAAGGGTCGTGTTAGAAAACAATTCACTCACAGATTCATAATCATGAAGGTGGAATCTACCTATATTCATAATAAAATGTATTGCATCCATGGGTAGAAACATGTTTTTTTCTGCTGTAAAGTTGGGCATTTTAACATGGGGGTCTATGGAAATTGCTCCTTTCTGCAGTCAGTCTCTATCGGCCAATATATGAACTGCAGTGTGTGGCACTTCCGTATTGGCGTCCCGGCTCTTCCCCAGAGTTTGCCGCTTGGTTTACACCTTTGTTTCTAGAAGTGAACAGCAAATGTGTCGAGGTGATAAGCTAATTTAGCTAACTGTCTATGTTAGCTAGCTAACTTCGCTAACTGTCTATGCTAGCTAGCTAATGTTAATGTCTCCAATTGTATAAATATCGACTTAACAACGATTAAAATTGTAGCTCAAAGCAAGTAAAACAAAGCTTTACTTTTTTTTTTTACTATATAAGATTTAGTTTGAGGCTGGAGCTACGTTTTTTACTTTGCCAATGCCATGCTTGAATATGAAAGCAGCACAGCCGCAGAAAACGTGTCCCAACACGTGCGTGTTTCAACATGCATGGGTCAAGTTGTCTGTGACCGGAACAAAGCTTTATTGTACTGTCCTTTTGTCTAAATGTTGACATTTCAAATGTTTTGTCAAATTTTCTTTCATCTTTTAGTAAAATGCTGGTCCAGGTGAAGTACTGTGCACAGCAGAAATATGTAAAATTGGATCAGGTTGATGGACGGTTTGACTTTCTGCTATTCCACGAAAAAGGTATTTCATTTTACTTTAGCTTTGCTTAGGTTAATGATTAATTGATTAATTTATATTATTATAAATAGTAACCTATATTCTTTAAAAAAACCTAAAAATGTCCTGATGTTTTTTTTTTACTGATGTTTAAGTTACATGCCTTTTTGCCAAATTTCATGAATGGGGATTCATTTGCTAAAAATCTTTTTAAAATGCAATGTGTAACAAGCACAAGATAAATCATCAACTTTTAAACTTGAACTGAAGAGGTAATTTAAAAGGTAAATTAATGTGAACAGTCATTCACTGTGTGCAACAAACAGTGCTGACTTCAAAAGCTCATTGAGTTTTATTTGTATTATCTTTCCAGTCATTGAGAGATGTTGCCTTCCTCCTGATGCAAACGTGATATACAAGGATGCAACAGGGACAGAAGTTGATGCAGAAATATTCAGCGACCTCGTTGGACAAGGCAATGTGGTTCTCACAGTTTTCTCGAATGACGGTAAGATATAAAGATGGGTACTCTGTAAAGTGTCTTTGAGTTTCAAGAAAAGCACTCTATCAATAAAATGCATTATTATTATAGAATAACATTATTTTAAAATGTTCTATTCCTTTAGAATTTTCCGAATGCTCCTTGTTCTCTGCCTCCGAGATGTCTGACTCAAGCTTCAGCTCAAGTGTTTCGACTGTAATCCATGAGGATGTCCCGAGTAAGAGACAGAGGGTTGACAATACACGAGAGGCAGTGTCTGCTAAAGAGGTTGAAACAAAGTTTAATTTGAATAATTTCTTTTTTAGTTTCAAATAATTCCTAGAAATGGTGTTAATAATAATTGTTTGCATTCTCTCTGGTTTAGATTTTTGTTAGTTGATTGAAACTGTGCTAAGAGGAAAATCCGGTGGTGAAGAGGTTCTACAGGAGTACCAAACAACAGGAACCATAACAGATGCTACAAGAAGAAAAATGGTTAACATATTGGTGGCTCACATGATTGACAATCATGGGTATGTGTTTTATATGTATCTATTATTGTGCCAACAACCGCTGGTAACGATATTAACATTAATAACAATAATTTCTCTTTTTAGGCACTGCCCCACTAAAGCAATCAGAGAGTATGCTCTTGGGATAGTGATGCTGTTCCCTTCCCTCAAGGATCCATACACCACAAAAGGCTACGTAAGTTAATACTAATGTTTAATAATAATGTTTGTATGACACTTTCATGTTATGTAAGTTGTGACATGAAGTGTATGAATAACATTGACATTTCCTCATGAGCAGAGAATGACAATGTCTTTTTTTAATTTTAGGAACACTTCTATGATGCAGCAAGCAGCACGGGATACCTTTCTTGGCGTCTGAAAACGGTCCAAAGGAAGATTCGCAGAGGATCCGCTATGCCACCAAATAGCCCTATTGACTTGGGGGGCCCAAACTTCCAAAGGACTGTTGATGTTGAAAGGCAGCTTGATGGGGATGCCTGCCAAGAAGCTATGTCTTTGCTTAGCCATACTTCAGACAATTCCCTGATTTTCCAGAAGATGAGGGAGACCTTTCAGCACCGTCAGAAGCTTGTGAATGACCCAGGCAGAAGTGCTGATATCCTCTCCACCTTTCCAAGATTCTTGGACACAAAGGGTACATTTGGGTTTTTAAATGTTTAGAATAGCTTGACATATAAATGTATTTCTTGTGGTAGTAATTTAATATCTGTTTTCGTAAAGGTGGATTAAAGTCAGCAGATATTGTTCTAAACTGTATTAAAGTGAATCATGTATTATTCTAAACTGTTTTAAGGTAATCATGTATTATTCTAAACTGTTTTAAGGTAAACATGTATTATTCTGGACTGTTTTCAAGTAATCATATATATAATCCTCTTTGTTTCACTCCACTGACTCAGAAATCAGCACACACATATTCTTATCAGCACACACACACACATCCCCACTTACACCCTGGCCCAGACACACATACACACACACATTCGCCTCTGTGCATACTCCTGCAGACTATCCTATGCTTAGAAACTGGTTGTTCAACTCGACCTGTGTAGCTTCCTGCCAAGGTCGTACCTGGAGGATGCGGCTCTCCCTATGAGAGCATTGTAAGATAACCGTCAGGAGAAAGAGTTATCTCTTTCTCTTCTCTGCACAGCAACAGTCCTCTATTTAACACACACACACACACACATTCTTTATCTGTGTACAATGTTTGATTCTCTGGGAAAGAATAGTTTGTGTGAAATATATGCTTGTGAAACTGCTCAGTCTGTGGGAAATATATGCTTAAGAAACTGCTTGGTCTGTGGGAAATAAAGGGAGTAAGGGCTTTGGACCGGTGCAGAGATAAAGATTCTTATGTTCACCCAAAAAGTACCTCTTCATCAAGGACGCTCTGTCTCGGAAGCGGAAGACTCTGCTTAAGGACATCAATGGCTGACTCACTCTGATTCGCTGTATTGGGCCCGACCAGAAGTGAATCCAACCAGTAAGAACACTTAGGGGAGTGAGTATCCGATACACCTCCTCCCCACGGACTCTCTGATTCGCTTAGGAGTAAAATGGGGCGGAACATCCGACACACTTCCGCCCCCAAACATGTCTATGTAAACTGAATGTTTTGTCATGCAAAATGCCCCTGGTTCGGACTGGCCGGTCCCGATATCTGTATCGCACGGCAGTGGGACTGGGGGCCCGGGGTAGACCCAGGGTACCCTGTAACTTGTATTGTGTTTTTTACCATTAAATCAGATTATTGTTATAACTTTTATTCCGGTGTTTGAACTCCTTCTTTATTTAATCTGACCAGTCTCATCCAACGAACGGCGCGGAGCACAGGTGGGGTGAGGCCCACCACAGCTGGTTTTGCTCCAACAGGATCAAGACTTCACACTTCTATTTGATGATGAGACATCCTCCCGGTTGCTTCAAAAATGGGATGTGTTCTTGCCAAACGTCATAAAAGAGGCTAAGCGGCTCACTGCAACACCTGAGTTGCGTCGCTTGTTGCAGTCAGCTGAAAGTTCCCCTGGAATTGATCTTGATGAGGCCACAAGTGAGTTATATTTGTTTTGCTGTTTTTAAAGCATTTGCTGTAATAGCATTTACAGTTGCTTCATTCATTTCAATTAGGAAATGAGAGCCTGTTTTTACTAGATATCATGTGCTTAATCTGTGTGTGGGATAAACATGAAAAAGATGGATGACAGCCAAAACGATGTCGTAATGGCTCCCTGTCTCAATCAAACTTAAAAGTATTACATGTGAATAGATTTAAGTTAATTCTTGTGACTCTTTGTCCTTAGCCTACGACCAAGAAATGGCCTCCCTGTTGCTGCTCATCCATCTCCTTCCACCACCACCTGGGGGACCAAAGGCTCCAAAAATTAGTGCATGTGATGCAGTGGAGAGACTTGTAGTCTTCCATAAGGTAATTATATTGAGGCAATCATAATAATTTCTGACACGTCATCTTCTCACTTAGTAAAAATGAGGGTTGTTGAAAATTAAATGGATTCAATCACATCTTTCAGAAGCCATTGCCAAAATATTTGAATAATCACTTTTCTCTGTGTCTAATTATCTGTTTCCTTATTGCGTGTTTCAACCCTAGTCATGCTGCAGTTTGGAGGAGCATCTCCGCAACCAGCAGGGTCGGCAGCCTTACCTCCTCACTGTTGGGCGGCAGAAAAGCAAGATTGACAGCTTCTACATCGCCATGGATAAGCATCTCATCTCGCGCCAGGCAAACCGTCCCCTCGGGGCATTTGACGAACTTTTTAAAACACATTTTGTGTTTAATTTGTCCTATGATGTCGCATTAGTTAACTTTTACACATTTCTGCAGACAACAGTGTACAACATTGACGTTGGGAAAATGAAGGAGTCACCCAGAGTGAGAGACTTAAGAGCCAAACTGCTTAACCAGCCAGTACAGCTCACACTTTGCGACTAAAAAGCTAAAACAATGCTAATCTGTTTCAAGTGTCAGAAACAATATCCTAGCAGTCAGCAGTTGATTTCACATTTAAGAGTAGAACATGGTTACTATCCCGGACCCAAGTTTAAATTGTTCTGTTCTCAACAAGGCTGCAGGCTTCAATTTCTAACATATGCAGGTTTTAGGAAGCACCTAAACAGTGTTCATAGCAATATTCAACACATTTCTCAAACTTCAACTGCTGCGTGTTCCTCTAGTGAGCCTGTTGCAAGTTCCTCAAGTCAGCCAGTTGCAAGTTCTTCAAGTCAGCCAGTTGCAAGTTCATCTTCCAGTGTTGATTCTGTGAGCATGTATATGGTACAATCGCATAGATCACTGGGGATAATCTAGGGATGCACGCAATTCTTGGTTTCATGATGAGTCATTCAGTAGTCATCATTTTTGTCGCCTTTGTTTGATTGAGAAGAATGATACTCAAACAGTTTTCAATGAAGATGATCCTAAGGTGATGCTTCGTGGAAAGGATATGTTTGAAATGCATTGCCAGTCTCTCCAAGAAAACCTTCAATTAAAATCCTTGTATGGTTTAAAAAGAAATTCTACACTTAATTCATTGAAGTATTACCATGTTTGTAATAATTATTCATTTGATATAATGCATGATCTTCTTCAGGGTGTGGCACAGTACGAGATGAAATTGCTTTCTGGATATCTCACACAACACTTTTTGTCAGAACTGGACCTACTTTCTAGGGTTTATGGTTTTGATTATGGATCTTTAGAACGAAAAAATCGTCCCACAAAGATTGTTTTAGAGAGTCCTGGCAATAGCATTGGTTTAAATTCCATTCAGACATTGTGTCTTGTGAAAAACATCCCTCTGTTGTTTGGTGACATTATTCCTGCAGGAAACAAATATTGGTATTTGTTACTGTTGTTACTTCAAATAATGAACATCATCTTTTCACCTTCTGTCACTCTGGGTATGACAATATATTTAAAGCATTTGATTGTTGAACATCACAAACTATTTAAGCTTTTGTATCCACATAAAAACTTGATACCTAAGCATCATTTTATGATCCATTACCCATCCTCTATAAGAAAAATTGGTTTGAGGCCGAACACAAGCTGTTTAAAGATTCTTTAAAAAACTTCAAAAACATAACAAAATCACTTGCGAAAAAGCATCAGTGTGTCAATGTTTTAATTCAACTGATTGAATGACTCTTGATGTAAAAAGGCAAAAATAAACATTGTTGAAATCAATTCTTTATTGTAACTCATCCTTGTGTTTTTATATAATACAATATACAATTAAATCATTTTAACACTTTCTCAGAGTTAAAACTGACACTGGAGAAATAGTTCCTTTTTTGTTTTGTTTTTTTAACTCAGAGCAGTGTTATTTGTTTAATCCCTTAGTGTTACTTTAACTCTGTTTTGAGAGTTAAAGAAGTAACACTGACATAGTGTTAAATGTTTAACTATTTTGAAAGTGTTAATTTAACTCTACAGAGTGTGGAGCTATATAAACTCCGAAAAAGGGTTGAAATCAACTCTGTAGGAGTTAATTTAACCCTGGACTTTTTGCTGTGTAGACTAAAAGCTTTAGGAATCCAAAGTACAACATATAATAAGTACCCTGTATCAAGATTGATGCAAAACAAGTGATATTTGACCTTTTTAGACAGATTTAGCACAATAAAACCTCTTTTGGGGTCATTTGGGTGGATTTGACCTATCTCTGGCCCCCCTTGCTCGATGTTGACATGTGACATCTCTTTCTAACCGTCAGAGCCAATGGAATCGAGGGGAACTCCCACATAGTCCTTATTTGGTCATGTGTGTGTGTTAGACTGCCGCGTAGCCAAGACAGGGAGCAGCAGCCACTCTGGTGGCTACCAGCGCCATATAGAGAGAAGAGTTACGACAGCGGAGGACCAAAATGCTTGATCGTCACGTGTTCAGGGAGACTCAATAGTTCCCGGAAGTTCGTGGCGGGACATTTGAATGCATGATTACCGGAGATAGAACTACGATTTTTGGTAATAAGTAGTGAATAAAGGTTTTGATTTGCAATATTTATAGAACATACGGATATGTGTATGTATTTACATCAATATGTTTTAAAAATACTATGCTAAAAATGCTAATATTTATGTATATTAGGAATAGTGTGAACAGCTAGTTTACTTGTTAACATATACATGTTAGGCTAACGTTGCCTTGGTTAAAGAGCCTGTTGCTGTTGTGTATTGCTTTGAATTATTTATAACAAATATTATCTTCTTAAACAGGTATGGTAGTCAGGAGCATCACATCCTAATGTTTATTGATATATTTAGAGGGAGGGGATGGCAAGAAATGCTTCAAAATTCAGATTAGATTAATTTCTACCATTTTCTAAATTCATGGTGGTTTCAGTAATCCCATGGTACTTGAGGACATAAGTAATCTAAATGACTAATCTAATGTTTATGACTTTCAGAAAGGACAGGAGACAGTAGACCAACAGGTGACTATCAAAGGACTAGCAGCAGCAGCATGATTATGACGTTAAATGTGTTGTTTTAGGAACATCCATTGTAAATACATGGAATTCAATAAACATTTAATAGCATGTCATGCAGTTTGTCTGTGCCTTTTCCTCCGTGTTGTCCTGGCATATAGTCTCCACCATGGTTTGCTGTGCTGCCTGGGGATGCTCCAATCGTTCTGAAAAAAGAGTAAGAATGTACGGAGAGGAGGAAAAAATGGCTAGCTCAAGTCAGCAGGAGCAACTTAACTATCAAAAAATATAACCGCAACAAAATATGTGAGGTAATCATATTCAAGCACTGCATTTGCACTTTTTCACAAAACGAAGACCACACCATTGGGAAGCTTAATGTTTGGTTTAATACAAATAACAGGGAAAGGCTTGAAGGCACATTTTGATGCAGACCAGTTTGTCAAGACCAGAAAGGGCAAGACTAGGCTGAGAGCAGATGCTATTCCCACCATCTTTGTGCATCGCCCTGTGGTCAAAAGGAGGAGGGCCCCTGGACCGCGATGCACCCCGGGACCTGTAAATACAGAGCCCATAGCTGATGATCACAGCTATAGTGTGAAAGGTGACACAGGTATAAGTTTGAACTCTTAATAATAAAAGTAATATTTCTTATTTTTAAGTGGTATAATATTTAGAATGTTCGAAAATTAACAGTGAGATGTCTTCTACTTACATTAGTCTCAAAGATTGAAGGAAGAAGGGATGAGGAGACTGAGAGAAGGGAAAGTGAGGGTGAAGAAAGAGAGGACATGGCTAGTGAGGAGTAGTGATGGGAATTCCGGCTCTTCTTGGTGAGCCGGATCATTTGGCTCGGCTCACCAAGAAGAGCCGGCTCTTTCGGCTCCCAAACGGCTCTTCAGTTTACCACATATTATACCTTTTATAATTCAATCAAATGTAGCCCTGTTTTGACTAATGATTTATATGTGTACACATATATCACTTACATTATTCAATACATCCTTTGTACTGAAGTATTCAAAAGTAAAAATTACATGTTTAATATCAATTATTTGCTGTGGCCAAATGTTTTCATTGCATTTACAGACCCTTGTAACTCTTTGAATGCACTGACTTGTAGAACCACGCCACACAAAGCAGATAGCAACACCTATAAAAACTTAAGCATAGACATTTAAAAAAAGGGGCTACTGTATCGACATTTAAAAATTATATTTAAAGAAAAGGCCCTGACAAAACAGCAGGGCTCTATTTCAGTATTAATAGAAATAGAAAAAGATTAGAAAAAACAATAGAAATAAAGACAGCAACAGCTGACATCAAATCTTTGCTGAGCCTAAGGATAATCATAAATAAATAACAGTGAAAATAAATATATTGCAATGCTCAGTACAGCAGCATCCAACCATCTCTAATCATAAAAAAACATAATACAAATAAATGTATTGCAATGCTCAAAACAGTAGCATCCAACAGTCTCTAATCCTTGGATATTACATGTCACTGCATGCATGCACGGAGCAGCTGTAGCGCAGAGATCATCATATCATTCTGTCTTGTATTACTTAACACAAAAAAACGGCTCGTTCGCGGGCGTGAGCCGGCTCCCGTCGTTCACTTAAAAGAGTCGGCTCTTTGAGCGACCGACACATCACTAGTGAGGAGAGACAGGGAGAGCTGACACCACCCAGTCAGCCAGCAGCCAGTCAGCATACCAGGGAACCAGCAGCCAGTCAAACAGATCTATTAAAAAAATTAAAGAGACAAGAAGGAATCACCAAAAAAGCAAAGGCTGCACTAAGAAAAATAAGGAAGGAAAATGCAGCTCTCAAGAAACCAATGAAAATTAGGGACAACAAATTTAAGAAAACGTTTTGAAAAGACCAACTTAAGGCATTGGGCAGACTTACCACAAAGGGGATGAAATGGAGCAATGAGACAATTAAGAAGGCTTTACAAATTCGCTTTGCTACCGGACCAACCGGTTACAAAACTCTGCAGGAATTGCAGATTCCCCTGCCAGGAATAAGAACACTGCAAAGAAGAATGCAATGTGTTAAGTTTGAGCCTGGTATGTTGACAGAGGTCTTTGATTTCCTAAAATTGAAGGCAGATAGATTGACTGACCTTGAAAGGGAGTGTGTGTTGACCTTGGATGAAATGGCAATCACACCAAGTGTGGAGTTGGACATGATTACAGGCAAATTGTACGGTGATGTGACTTTACCAGGTCACACTGGAGTGGCAACACATGCCAACACACTCTTTTTTTCCCCGTTCTCCATAAAAACTGTGGATGTTTTAGAGCTGCAGAAATATACCAGTGTTTATGTTGGCTGGAAACACAACACGGTGGAAGCAAGTAGTGGCATATCATTACACTGGCAATTCTACCAATGGAGCAGAGTACAGGCCAATCATTGAGATAATACAGAGGGCAGCATCCATAGGGCTACATGTGCTTGATGTCACCACAGACATGGGTAGCCCTAACCGAGCCATGTGGAAATCCTTTGGGGTCGACCAAAATAAAACATCGGTGCCACATCCAGCAACACCAGACAGGCAGCTTTATTTCATGCCTCACTCTCATGTCATCTCGCCATCCAATTACAGCCCTGAGCAGGCTCAAGATGAAGGAGAACCAAAAGGCCATCACCTTCCTCCAGAACATCGTCCATCTGTTTCGTGGGATGAAGATTGGTCAAAAGGGAGGTTGGAAGCCTGTTCAAACAGGGGTGATAATGGCAACAACATCAATTTTGGCCATACAGGAGGATATGCTAACACGAGGACACAGGTTTGTGTTAACGTCATTTTTCCAATCATTCCCCTAGGAGGAGTTGGCAGGAATGTGCTTAAAATGCATGAAAAATGGGCAACTTTCTTGGGGGCGGGGCTAATGGAAGGCAATTTGAAATATGTGTGCAATCATAATGGCAATATGTATACAGCTTACGACCTCCACGATTGATTAATCAAAAATGCAATCTGCAATTCTTCATGACATTGGCGAGGGGCTGAACCTGTCCTGCATTGGAATTTTTCCGATCATTCCCCTAGGACAGTGTTTCTCAAACTTTTTCATACCAAGGACCACTTAACCCAGGGGTCGGCAACCCGCGGCCCTCGGGCCGCATGCGGCCCTTTAAGCCCTCTGCTCTGGCTCCCTTGAGCTTAGACAAAAATAAGAAGGAAATTAAATAAAAGTATTTGGAGGACTATTTATCAGTGATGCAAACACAGGTATGGTGAAAAAAGAGAGAACTATTCAAGCAGAAAAAAACAGTGTAATATACCATCTGACAAAGGCCTACGCTATAATCAATCAATCAATCAATGTTTATTTATATAGCCCAATATCACAAATGTTACATTTGTCTCAGTGGTCTTCACAGTTTGTACAGAAATCAGTATGACAATACGACACCCTCTGTCCTTAGACCCTCACATCGTACAAGGAAAAACTTCCAGAGAAAACCCACAGTTTAAAGGGGAAAAATGGGAGAAACCTCAGGGAGAGCAACAGAGGAGGGATCCCTCTCCCAGGACGGACAGACGTGCAATAGATGTCGTGTGTAAATCGAAAAGATAATAATAATAATGCTTCAATTAACTGGCTATTCTTTATAATATACTCAGATCAATAGGAGACAGCGATGTTAAGTTAGAAATCAAGGGTTTTTATTATTATTCACAGCAGGGGTGGGGAACCTTTTTCCTTTCAATTTTTTCAACATCCTCCGAGGGCCGTACACATTATTGAACTCAACCTCTGCTTAAAAAAGCTAAAATCACAGCCCATTGATTTCGCCTTTCTTTCATGCTGTGCAAAGAAAAAGCAACCTCTTACTCCAGATATTTTACCATGACTCGCGCATGCATGCACGTGCACGGTGTGGCATGACCACCAAAACAGAAAGATATGGACACAAGATGTGTGCAAATGTATTTAGTTTCCTATCCATGTGAACATGATTTAAGTGGAGGGGGGGACCTAACCTCCTCTAGGGGGGTCCGGGGGCATGCTCCCCCGGGAAGATTTAGTTAAAAGCATCAATCTGATGCACTTTGAGAGCAACATGAGGAGATCTATGGATATGTGACGAAGGTAACTTCGTCACTGTGTGGACTGACGGCTTCGGGCCTTGTACTATTGCACATGTGGTTTTATTTTTGAGTGTTTCCCTTTCCCCATGTCTGTTACTCCTGATTATGTTCACCTGGTGCCCTGTGTTGTCTCCTCCCCCCCCACCTGTGTCCAATTGCTGATTAGTGTGTGTGGGTATTTAGGCTCTGTTTCCCTGTCTGTTAGGGAGAGGGAGTGTGTGTGAGATCCTTGTGGCTACAGGCTGGGCTCACGTGAACAACAGCAGCAGGATTGAGGCTGTGTGTAATGTGTTCATGCTTTAATAAATGCCCACACCGGGTTATATTTGGGACGTTCTGCCTCTGTCTCCTTGCTTGGTCGGGCCGCTTAATTGTCAGCTTCACAGGATACATCTCTCAACACCCATATGAAACAGAACTGTAAGCAGATTTTTCTTTTTGGATATTTTACAAATCACTCCCCTTTCAAACTCTATTCTTGTTATTTTTAACAACTTTTTTGTTACTGTCATATAGTATTGTATACCTGTTTTTAAATGTAGAGAGCAGGAGAGAGCTCTCTTCCACCTGGTTGTAGAAAAGCTCTTTAAATTCGTTAGCATAGCTAGCTAACCAGATGCTAATAACAACAGATCGCCACTGTGCTTACAACTAAAGACACAGCCACGCAAACACTGCGGCATGTGTACGGCTCCTTATGGGTACTGCAATATTTGAAGAGCTGGAGCGGCGTATCCAGTCACTCCTTTCAGACGAGACATAACCACGTGAAGACACGTTACGCTCGTGTTGTGTTCAATGAACCTGTCCTTGGCCAGGAAAAACAGGCACTCGCTTGTTTAATTATTTAGCGATCTAGATTTCTTCTTTTTTGAAAAAAACGAAAACTCTTCGGTTCTCCACGAATTACACAAGTCACCCAAATCAGCGTTAAAAAAGCGGGAGATTTGCGACTAATTTGCATCACTGATTTATATTTTCTTGCATGGTTGAAAATGTTTCGTATCTTGTATTTTGAGGTGATACTGTGACACATAAAAAAAAAAAAAACGGTTTTAATTAGGTCAACAAAATATGCGTCACATCCTGCTACGGTCCCGCACTAGCGCCTTTTCTTGCAGGCGAATAACCTGACCTCCGGCTCGATGAGAGAACTATGGATAAATCAAAGATAAGTACCGGAGGAACACAGGATTTAATTCTGCGTGGACAGAGTTATCTGCTTTCACAGCAAACGATGCTGGTTTACCGGTCTGTTTGATATGTAGAGAGAAGTTGTCAAAGGTGCTGCAGCCTTTACGTATCGAGGAACAACACGGGAGAGGAAGACAGCTGACGATCTTCAGTCATAATTCAATGGGGTATGTCATTTATTTTTCTAATCATACTTTGACTTTTGAAACTACAAGAAGATAAGGAGGACTTTTAGAAAAAAGTAATAGAGATTTTTGTCCAGAGGGATAGCATGGACTTCATCTTCAAGTCAAGGTAAGACCACAATTGTATTGGAAATGGGATCTTACTAAGAGAGAACAATCCAATATTTAAATGATAAAATGACATTTTTGAACTGTATGTTTAAAATTAATCGAAGCATCAGACTAAAATAATAGAATATTTTGATTTAGGTCAAAATATAATATTTGTAAACCTGAAGAGTCAGTGCCAGTGCCTCACCATCCATGAACCTCACTGCATGTCACTGCAGAAGTTTATATATAAACATCTACGTTTTTTGTACCCCACCACTTTTGTACATATAGAAACGCCACTGGTAAGGAAGTCTGAAGGAAGGGGCAGATTTCTTCCGGTTGTGTATTTTCTAATTCTAGCGCACTTGAGCTGGTTTCTCCATTCTTACCTACCCTACCTTTAACTCTTTTTATGGTGCAGCTATATCTTTTATTTATTTCAAAGTGGGCCCATTTTAATTATATTTGTTTTCCTTCAAATGTGCAGAGGACTCCCCAAGTGCTGTGTTTAATTCATTTTAAAGTAGGCCTGTGTATTATTTTTAATTCTCCTTATCGGAGTTCTTTGTTTCTTATTAGAGGTTAACAGTTTTATATAATGTAATAATAGCCTAATAAATGCAAAAAAACTGTAGTTTTTGTCTGATATAACAATAAATAGAACTTTATAAGCTATCAAGCTATGAAATATGTTTTGCGGCTCCAGACAAAAATATTTTTTGGAAAAAGGAGCAAAATGGCTCTTTCGGTCAAAAGGTTGCAGACCCCTGACTTAACCAATGAAAAAACACTCGGGGACCACCTAACTCCACAAATATCAAAAAACACATCGTTTTTCTAGAACAGATTACAAATCGCCTGAAAATGGTACAAACAAGTGGCAAAATGTTTGATGAAGGTATTGCGCTGGGCTATATCATGCAATTGAAAGTGAATCTTAACCTCGCTCCATTGCGGAGATATTCCCACGAGAGTGTGGAAAACTTGAATTAATTCATTTATGTCAAATAAGAAATGTTACCAATATACTCACGGACCACTAGGGGGCCCTCACGGGCCACCAGTGGTCCGCGGACCACACTTTGAGAAGCACTGCCCTAGGAGGAGTTCGCAAGAATGTGCTTAAAATGGCTGAAAAACACACATCATTCAAAATGGCCGACTTTCTCGGGGGCGGGGCTAATGGAAGGCAATTGGAAATATGTCCGCAATCATAAAAGCAATGTGTATACAGCGTTTCGTGAATATCGAAAAAATTATATGCGAGAAATTTGGAGTAATTTGCGACATGTAAATCGTCAAAAATGGTGTATTCGCTGTTGGCTTACGACCTCCACGATTGAGCTATCAAAAATGTTCTTTGCAATTTAGCATTATATTGGATAGGGGCTGAACTTGTGCTGGATTGGAATTTTTCCTATCATTCCCCTAGGAGGAGTTCGCAAGAAGAAGAATGAAGAAGAAGTATTACATCTCTCTCCCCCCCTTCGCTCCTCTCGCTCTCTCTCTCTCTCTCCCCTCCGGTACACAGCACCGTAAGACGTAGTGTGGAGTTGCATTAGGTAACGCGAGATACGGCTGATACTTGCGCATTAGTTATATCTCTCACAGGCTCCGCCCTCTACTGGACTCTATGGGTACTACCTTATCCTGCGAGCATTCTCCCACTGAAAACTCTTATAGACGTGGCCGGCCATAGGCGGGCCTACCTGAATGCGTGCGCATCACACCGTATAAAAGGAGGCCTCGCCTCCTGACTGTCATCCCTTTCTCTTCAGCCAGCGGAAGTGATTCCACGAGAGACCGGAAGACGTTTGAAGAAGATAGAGTAAACTTACCTCCAGGGAGTCGCCACTGCTAGAGACCCGGGCCTGTCCTTCGTGCCCTAGCTGAAATAGCGGGCGCCGATCCCCACCACCTTGCTTCGAGTGTTGGGGGACCAGGATATGGCCCGGCGGTGCCGCAGGGCTGGTTTCTCTCTGGATGATGATCATGGCGGCGGGTGTCTGGGCTACTCACTCATTGCTAGAGATGCCCCCGCCTCACCAGGTCAGAGCGATTATTGGGCCGCAAGGCCGAATAAGTAGCTTGGTCCACGGGCCTTGCCCCAGGCCCGGTTCCCCGTGCCCGCCGTGTGATGTCCCTGGATATCACGCCGCGTGGCGCTTTTCAAAGAGGACCGTGTTGGTCTCCTGGGAGCCCCCGTGTTGTCGGAAGGGCTCTTTGGAGCGATCTCCTTGCTCGCAGGATAAGGAGCAATCGCAGCGAATGGCTGCTTCTTGCCCATCCCCAGAGGAGGAAACACTGTCCTACACTCCCCGCCCCTGCTGTAAATCCCAGTAAAGGGAGCCAGCAGGAGGGCGTGTGAGTGGAATAAATCTAGTGCTGTTAAGCACTGTGTGGGTTCAAGAGACGCTATTGCCGGCGTACTGTTGTTGCATTTCGCCATTGAATGGGAAATGCAGCATTAATACGTGGGCGCGCGGCCCTCGTGAGAGTGGCCGCGGGGCGTTCAGGGACCTCCGCAAGAGAACGGTGGTTTACGTCTGTAAACTCTAGTTCTAGAGTGGTGTGTGTGTGTGGGAAAAATGCATTCGGTAAAAACGATTGTTTTTTTCCAGAGTAAGAGTTATATCTTTCCACAATTCCACTTTTCCCCATAATGTTCGTTTCAAAGAGACGGCATTGTGACGGCGCGCGCGGCCCTTCCCCCGAGGACGAGACGCGCGGTGCGTTCAGGGTCCTCAGTAAATAATCGGCCCTTCCTGTGTCGACCCTCCAGGGGCAAAATCTTCCCTTCGCGGAGAGTTTTGCGGCGGAACGGGTCGCCAGAGAGTATTACAGCTTCTTAGCTGCGGCCCCACAGCTGAGTGATTGTCCATTAACACAATGTTCTGGGGAATGGAAACTCAGCGGTGTGCTAACAGGACCTCAGTGGAGTCATCGCAGCATGCGCTCATCCTCTACAGGCTTTCCTGCAGAGGAGGGAGCGCGGCGCGATGGTGAGACGAAGGGAGAGGCGCCGGCACGGAGATGCCGTGCCCACTGCGCCCCCCACCTCTCCGGCCCACCACTCACGGGGACGGGCTGCCCGCCTTCACGGATCTGATGGCGGGGGGAGAACATCTCTCCGCCCGGGACGAGAGGGCGAATCTCGCCTCCTCCCTGTATAATGCAGCAGATCACTACGTTTTCTAATAAGAATGAGGTGATCTGTATCCAAATATAAGTGTCTTTTGTTTTCCACAAATGCTACACTTACACACAATGTTAACCGTACAAATTCCTCATTTCGCTGCCCCAACTATAGCTCCTGTAAAGGAGGTGGCTAGTGGGCATGCGCAGATGATAGGGATGAACTGCAGGAGTGCTATCTAAAAGAGAGCGCTATGCTGGTACAGGGACATTATGGCCGGCGTATTACTGTCAGAGAACACACATACGCCTAGAGCAAAGACTCCAATTAATGCAGTTTTCCGTAGTGGTAAAGGCTGCATTATGGCGGAGCCCGCACTCACACAGGAGCGCGTGGCGGTGCGTTCAGGGACCATAGTAAAACACACCACGCCTATAAAGACTCCGATTAATGCTGTTTACCGTAGTGGTGAGAACATCAGCTAATTTTCCGACCTCATTCGAGGGGCGGCCCCCTGCCAGGCGAATGGATGCTTCACCCGGAGGTGGTGAAGCAGATCTGGGCCCAGTTCGGGAGAGCGGAAGTGGATCTGTTCGCCAGCCGGCGCAACAATCACTGTGCCCTGTGGTTCTCCATGGCCCTGAGCGACGACCCGCCCTTGGGGGTGGACGCGTGTGCACACGAGCCATGGCCAAGAAAGCTGCTCTACGCCTTTCCACCGCTGCGTCTCATTCTCCCTCTCCTGGGGAGAGTGAGGCGAGAACGTCTGGCAGTCATTCTGGTAGCGCCGGATCACGTCGGGGCGACGTGGTACTCAGAGATGACACAGATGAAGGTGGGCCAGCCCTGGGCGGTCCCCCAGGTCTGGGGGGCGATGTCTCAAGAGGCAGGTGCAATCGGGGCGTTACCCACACTCGGCCAGCCTCCCCAGGCTGAGACAGGGTGGATTGTCTGACAGTGTTATTCAGTCTATCCAGGCAGCTAGAGCTGGATCCACCACAGCCTGTTACAGGCCAAAGTGGCTAGGACTCCAGCGATGGTGTGAGGAGCGGAAAATAGAGCCCCTATCTTGTGAGTTAGGCGCTATTTTTTCCTTCTTACAGTTATTGGTGGACAGAGGGCTTGCTCATTCAACAGTGAAGGTGTATGCAGCAGCCATCTCGTCCTGCCAGGAGGGATTTGGCGGCAGGTCAGCCTTTAGTCAAAACACTGATGTCGCGGTTTTTACAGGGGGTCAGGAGGCGGCGCCCAGTAGTGCACGCCTCCGCCCCGCAGTGGGACCTGCCCCTAGTCCTCGAGGCTCTGGCTCCGGGGCCGTTTTGAGCCTCTGGAGCTCTCCTCTCTGAAAGCATTGTCGTGGAAAACAGCTTTGCTTCTTGCCTTAACGTCAGCCAAAAGGGTGTCCGAGTTAACTGCTCTGTCGGTGCACCCGAGTTGTTTATTAATTCGGGGTGACCGGAGCGGCGCGACACTCAGACCGAACCCCTCCTTTGTGCCCAAGAGCCTAAGGAGTGCGTTCAGGTCGGGGGTTTTAGTCTTCCCCCCCATGGTGGGGACAGGGAAGCTAAATTGCACCTCCTTTGCCCGGTGCGTGCGCTAGCATGTTATGCGGCTGCCCTTAGACGCACCGAACAGTTGTTAGTGTGCTTCGGGGGCAGGGTGATCGGGAAAGCTCTGTCCAAGAAACGCCTAGCAGGCTGGCTCTGCGAGTGCATTGCACTGGGGAGAGCCTGCCCCACGGGGGTTCGTGCGCACTCCACACGGGAATACGTTTTCAGTGGTGTGAGTGTGGAGGATATATGCACAGCGGCGTCTTGGTCAACGCCAGGCCCCTTCATAAGGTTTTATCTCTTGGACATGTCTGGCTCTTTCTCCTCGTCTGTGCTTGCTGGGGCAACACAGGACTGGTAGGGGGGGGGGGTTGTGGGGCAGTTGGCATCTGACCCCTTCCCCGGACGTAATGCGCCTTCGCTGTTCTCGGGACTTCCGAGGGTCCCGGGATGGGCGAGGGCTGCCCTCCACATTTTAGTCCACACACACTCTGCACGGGGTCAGTGTTTGAGTGTGGGGCAGGGGCACTGGCACTCTCCCTGCGAGCCTTAGGGACTCAGGGAGATGGGTGCACAGTGAGCCCATACAGGGCTGGGGGTTCTCCCCGTCCGCCTAAGGGCGCGGGGGGGGGAACCCCCATCACTGTTTTTTGGGCACACCTTCTGCGAGGTAAGCGCGGCAGGATGTGCTCTGTCAGCCGCAGCCCAAACTTCTCCACGGTCACGACCGGGTTAAAGGAGAATGTGGGGCAGCAGCTGCTGACCAGAAAGGCCGGTCAGGGACAGTAGGGTGGAATGTTGTTATTGGACGACAGTGCGTACATTTATCGTGGCTCCGCCCACTGTAGCCATAGAGTCCAGTAGAGGGCGGAGCCTGTGAGAGATATAACGCCGGGTTACGTATTGTAACCCTTGTTATATTAACACAGGCGGAGCCCTCTACTCGGGGCACTGTCTGTCCTATTCCGCTCGCTGAAGAGAGGTGTAGGATGACAGTCAGGAGGCGAGGCCTCCTTTTATACGGTGTGATGCGCACGCATTCAGGTAGGCCCGCCTATGGCCGGCCACGTCTATAAGAGTTTTCAGTGGGAGAATGCTCGCAGGATAAGGTAGTACCCATAGAGTCCAGTAGAGGGCGGAGCCTGTGTTAATATAACAAGGGTTACAATACGTAACCCGGCGTTTCTGTTATGGATCAGTATCAACAGTCCTGCCAGTAACGTTACTATATTATCAATGCTACTTTAGTTATAGCCTGATATATGATAGCTAACTTTACAATGTTGTGATGAGACTGACGTTAGCTAACATTAACTGTAGCTAACGCCGGTCGCTCACCAAGACAGCTGCCCTGTTCTCCACTGGTTCTCCTCACACCAAAGCTCCATTTCTCGCCGATGGCCGTTATTTCTTCTAATCCTTGGCTGCTCCTGGTCTCTTGGACGCCTAGCAGGCTCATAATTATAATTATGCATTCGAATATATATTTTCAACCTCTTCTGTGTCAAAACTAGCATTGTGAGCCATGTTTATTCATACGTTAGACCGGCCGCTCTCTCCCATGTTACGTCACACGCGGGAGGTCACGTGGGGAGGCTTTTTTTATGCGGAAGTAAAAATGTCGCCAGATGTCACTGTAGTGTATATTTCTGTATATTTTTTGGAAAATCTAGTGTATTCATAATTTTCCTACACATTTATTCACTGGTGTGTCTAACCTGCAAGTTGCTCTTTAACTACAAGATCTGAGTACTTCGCCCACCTCTGCGCACCTGATGTGATAACGTTACTCGTAATTGGGGCAACAGAGCTACGAGTTAAGGAAGTCCAGCTGTTTGGACAGACTACTCTACTCGTGTCAACGCGCTAACGCTCAAACACTAATGGCAAACGAGCTTTGTCCACATCGAGCCTTGTAGAGTGTCTCTATACTTCTGAATGCTCCGTCCCCGGCAGATCTCTGTGTCCGCTGCAGCGTGTCTGTTAGGCCCCGCCCCCCGCACACAGAGAGACACAGGTCTCTGTGGTGAAGAGAGCGGAAATAATGATATTGCAAGTTAGAAACGTAAGATGCATTTTGACAGACAAGACGGACAATTGGGGGGGAAATACCCTGCATTTTGAATGTGCAATAGTCCACCATTAACACCTTAGTCCCGTCCCGTCAACGAAAACTAAATATATGTCGGAGTGGCAGTGTTCTATTGGTCTGAAATCCCAAAATGTGCACGTATTATTTATTCTAAGGTGTGATTTTATAAGGATCATTGCATGATGTTTTACTTGTGTTGTGTGGTTTTTAATGGAGTGATTATTGCATGATTTTACCAGTGAATCTTGTTTGTTTATTTCTTGGGATTGACATTATTGAAACCAGCTGCGTCTGACTAGACAAACCCCCCATGGCGCATCATTGGCCGATAGTGAACGGCATTTTGCTTTTAAGCAATCACACACAGCTGAGCAGGGAGGAGAAAGACAGGAAGAGGTGCAAGGAGAGGAACGAACGGAGAAACGAACGAAGAAAGAGAAAGGAAACCAGGAAGCAGAGCAGAGGAAAGACGGCAGAGACGCTGGGAGCAATCGGACGGGAGGAGACCACATACAACGCTTGAAAACAGCTAAGTAAAGGGAAGTCACCCGGCAAACCCAGCTGTTGTCTGTGTGGTGTTATTACCGTTGAGCGTCTGTGTCTGCGCCACTGAGGGCTTTTTCTCTCTCTCTCACCCCCGCCGCATCAGTGTTGCAGAGTCGAGGAGTGACGAGAGGCGGAGCCTAGGAGAGACGCAGAGGAGGACGAGGCAGCGAGTCCTGACGGATTGACTCGGTGACAAGCCCCCCCCCTTATATTATTTAAGGTTCGTTATGCCCCATCCTGTTTGCTGTATCCGGTGTGCGTTCCCGGATTCAAACGGATCCTATGTGTTTAAAATATGGAGAGAGAGCAAGCGCATTTCGTGGCATCTGCAAGCAATGGTAGGTACTTCCTTTGACAGATGCAGATGCCACTACTTGCCGAGGCATCTGCGGCTGCTGAAGGAGAGTTACTGAAGATTGGCTTCTTTGATTCGCAGCCAGGAGAGAGTTAAAAAGAGACTAATGGAGTCTCTGAAGGTTCAAATGAGTAATTTAATAAAGTATCGTTGGTTGGAACAAACAGAGCAGGTCAGCACAGCGCCATGCACAGAGGAAAAGAGAACGAGTGTCCCCGTGCTGTGTGTGTACATGTGATTCCTGGCTCCTCTTCTCATTGGCTGCTTCGACGATGGGCGGGTCTTCCTCCGTGGGTTTTCTGCCCGGTTAATATCGCAAAAATAGAGGATTTAGACGTTGTGCTGTTGTAACTCCACATGCCTTTTCTCCTCATATTCTCATTCATGACTTTTTATTTAATACATTTTAACGGCCTAAAACAAAGATAACGTGAAGCCGGAAGTGACGTCATGTAAACAACAGGGTTTTCCTTATAAATAAAGCTTATTAAAATAAAACGGTGCATTCATTTAATATTCAGCAATAATAACATCTCAGCATCAAAGTCAGTGTGTTTACTACGTGTCATTTCATCTTAAATTCACTTTTTCTTAGAAAACGTAATATTTAGCCACATGCTAATGCTAACCGGAAATGACGTATTCTACTGCCGGAAACCAGAGGTCATGTTCTGAACATTCGGTTTTCAGAATATAGCAGTTTTAAATTAAAACAGTGTATGTAAACTTCCGGTTTTCAGAATAAAACAGCTTTAATTAAAACAGTGTATTTAATTTAAATTACACCATATAAACATTGATTTTAATTTCTTACATTACCACTGGATGCCGGGGCAAGCGAAGGTTTGCGGTAGTTGCCACTCGCCTTCCGTGGCCAATGCCGCTGTTTAACCTGTTAAGCCCCAAGGTCCCCGCCGGCGGGGCCTTTTTTTTTTTTTTCACGACACTTCTTAATATTTAAAATATATATTTCAAAAACTATGAATGTGTTATACCATTCTAACAGGAAAAAACTCGGCTAACTGATGATATGAGCCATTTTTACCGAAACAAAACACAAGTCTCACAAGAAGCGTTAGCATTAGCCCTTAGTGAAAACAGGCTGATGCTACTTCCGGTGCTAACTAGCAAAAACGATCTTTAAAACTTAATATGAGGAGCTCTTTTCCAAAACGCTATATATCCATTGTAATAGTTGTCAGGAAAATGACATTTTTTACCTAGACCCACACATTTTGTTAATATTAAATTTATATATATATAAATTGAATATTAACAAAATGTGTATATATATATATATATATGATATATAGCGATTTGGCATGAAACGTTGATAGAGCAGTGATTAGGTTCAGTACACAGCAAAAATGGCTCAATTTTCAATTTGGCTTTTATAGCGTTTTGGAAAAGAGCTCCTCATATGTTCTGCACAAACTATATATCATCTTAAAGCTGATACTCCACAGATTATTTTGATATAAGTATCATCACTGCATGACACAAACTAACTGAGCTAGCAGCCAGAACAGAGCAAAAAAAAAAAAGTCGTGTTCAAGGGAATAAAAACGCAGCTCAAGGTTAATCCAATGTATTTTAGTCACTTTAGAATTGTTCCTGATAAGCTATCTTTACATTCATGCCAGCAGAGTAGGTATAAAGTTTCACAGTCCGGAGCTAATGCTGTCTCCTGTGAGGTTTACGCAAACCTCTTACTCCTCTACGTAAGTGTTTGGCGGGACTTACTAACTGCCACTCGATTCTATTGGCTCTAACGGTTCAGAAAAGGTGTCAATCATCGAAATCGACCAATGGGTTCAAAAGATAGGATCCTGCGTAGTATAAGCTACGCCTGCTCCGGCTCCATTACGCATTACGCAGCAAGAGGACACCACAACAACAGCACCGCAGCTCAGATAGCACAGCGACGACAGCACAGCACAGCTAGCTTAGCCAAGAAGCAACAGTATCTGATTAGGCAAAATGCTAAATAGTGTTACTTGTCTTTTTGGAGT